>NC_051170.1:12594349-12774349 GCF_013339725.1 Rhipicephalus microplus
TACTACAGCATTGAAGAGTAGAGTAATGAACGATCTTTTGAACCCAGAAATGCAACAGCAGTGATCATCAGTCACCATGAAATCACCTTCACATATGTTACATACTATAGAAGGTGCGAGTGCCTGAGCTGATTACTCGTGCGTACCTGCTACGTAGACTCGTGAGCAAAAGTATATGGACCATTCCCGTCCGACCATTCCTGTGCGTACCTGCTACGTATACTCGTGAGCAAAAGTATATGGACCATTCCCGTCCGACCATTCCTGTGCGTACCTGCTACGTATACTCGTGAGCAAAAGTATATGGACCATTGCCGTCCGACCATTCCTGTGCCATCTGCGTCATCTAGTGGTGAGCCGTCTGTGTCGAAAGCCTTTGTCTGGCGCATTCCATCAGAGCATTGTTCTCGATAGCTATTTAGAGCAATACTCTCTACAGCATACGCCACTAGACGGTGCAGAGGACGATTCCTCCTCGCTCTTCCTTGGTATGTGTGCATTAGCTCATAACCTGCAATTCTATATAATTTCTTTTTTATATTGTTGCTTTCTTGAACCCACGCAGACGGACCGCACTCTTAGAAAATGTAGCGCTAGTTACTTTCTTTTGAGGTAGTAAAGTGTTGTGACAACATTCATTACCCAATTATTAACTGCAGGACGTAATTGTAGGACCACTGACATTTACTGTCTCAGAAGGCTTCTGAGGTAGTAAATGGGGAATGCGAAAGCTTTTATTAGAGCGAAGTTGTTCCCGGAACATGAAAAGTCAAGGTATGTGCAACTAAGTCCACGCTGTATGCACAGATAGCAGCGAGCAACTATCGTCAGTCGTCGAATAACCTAACCATTGCCTGAGCGCACCATACGTCTTCTATACATTGCGTCAAACGTTGATAACACTTTAACAATAATAATGTTTATTATTCATTAACACATTGATGAATGTCAGCTGGTAAAAGGAAGTTTTCAATATAATGTACCCGAAATGAACTGCTCAGTGAAGGTACAGCTTGACAAGGGTCCACAGCTTCCATTATACAAAACAGCAGCAATAACCGTCAATAGCAATAGCTCAAATAACATGCGACAAAGCAAACCAAACACAGCTTTAAACTAACAATAATAACAACAGTGCAATTGTGGTATTAGTAATATTAATCAGAACTTACCATGTTCATGTCGCCGCGACTGTGTCTGTGTACATTGTAGGACGTCAACACCAGATTTCAAGTACTTGTAAAGTAAAGTAGAAAGTATGTAGGCTAAAATATCTTTCGAGTAGTTTGTTTTCGACGTTTCCATTTTCCACATTTCTCTGTTTTGTATATTTAGCAATGTATTGTTCGGCTGCACTTGGAAGAGGTCTTGCAGAAAACGTCGATTTCCTTTTCGTTTAGCGCCTGATTGTCAATACTAAATTAGAAGCGTAGGCGTCATGGGCGGCTAATATTCCAGCCCGCTGAAACAATTAGCCTGTGCGAGCATCATAAGGTAAGTTAAAATTTATTCTAACGTATTTCTGTAGCGTTATGCATTGTTTTTACAAGTTCGCATGAGATGTGCAGCCCCTAACCAAAAAAAAATTATGAGGTGCGAACAAAAACTTATTTTTGAAGAAAAAGCTTTACTTTACATGGTAGCACTGTTCAGCAGCTGTATACCATATACACCACGCGCGACAATTCTCAGAGTACACTGTCAATATGTTCCTTCCGAAGCATACTGCTTGAAAATGGTACTCCAAGAATATTTCTATGATTTTTTATACCAAATTTGAGTATCACCGTAGATTAGATGCAGATTTTGTTTTATAGGTTTATAGTTTGGTTGAGATAGTTCCTCTTTTTGTTCTTCTTGTGATTATGATTAAATAATAAACGGTGACAAGACTTTTAGTTTCACAAGACTCTGGTTCTTGTTTTCGGAAGTGTTGCACTTTCCTGAGTCGAAGACATAAGTCTTGCCGGTGAATCCGAGTGCATCACAACGAAGCAACAAATGCTTGTTACTATATATATATATATATATATATATATATATATATATATATATATATATATATATATATATATATTATATCTACACGAAAAATATAAACTGGGGGTTCTTGCAGTTACGTTACGACTGTGGTCAACTTTCCCATCTATCACTGCTAAGTTCTCTCTCTCTAAACACTCCGATGTGCTGTCAGAGTAAATGCAGCGCTACATGAATTATTCTTATTCAGAAGTCAAGACGTATAACGACCTACTTATGCCAAATATTTCTGCATTCAAAAATACAAGACTACGTAGTCCAATCTTCACCCGTGTTCGGCATTTCGTGCGTAACAGAAAAAGTAAAGGGAAACACTCCATGTCAAGGTAACTCCGGGGTATCTGACGCACGCCTCTCTCTCAAAGTCGCGTTATCACTGCGGAGCCATTCCTTATCGGTGTTCCCGCGAGCGAGAAGGATATTGCGGCCTCGTCTCGACAATAAAGTGCTATTCGCTAGCCCCTGCTGCCGTTGAACATTCTCACCTGAGCAGGTGTGCGGCCGTTAGAATTCGAACTATAGTGACAATATGGAAAGCGAGAGGCGATAGGAAGAGCAGGGGGAAGGGGCACCTGAAAAGTAATATTGTGTTTTCCTACGTGCCATCCAGCAGGCGCAGAGACGCTTCAATCGTCGTTGTTGCACATACGCATGAGACGTTACAGCAGCGCAGCGACTGACAGGTGTGGTCGAGGACAGCGCCCGTCTACTCGACACCACTCGACGACGCTTGTGAAGATTACCAGGAAACCGAACCGATATGGGAAGAATGAACAACGAACGCTCGCTTTTCACGGTGCTGTTCGTTGTGTTTCTCGCTAGCCTGGCAACAGTCGCGTTTGCAGAAGAAATTCCCGGTAAGACAACTTCGACGATCTGTAGATGCATGAGTTGAACTATATAGTCCGTGAATGCTTCACATGGGCGTTGTTGTTTTTCCACCACTCGGTTTAGATGACTGGCATCTTATCTTGCAGATGCTTTTTAGTTGAGAGTGTTCCGATAGATGCACTTGCTTTATCTTTTTATACGCAGAATTTTACGCCAAAGAACTTTAGCTTCTACGGATTTCTGCAGCTTCTTACTTGCAACTTCTGGCATAGATCGACTACATTACTCCAGGACCTTCGCTGCAACCATTTCGTTTATTTCAACAACGACAGCGTCTGTGTAGGTTGAAAAGTCTAGCAACACCTTTTGACATTTATTGATATGATTGATATGTGGGGGTTCAACGTCCCAAAACCACCATATGATTACGAGAGACGCCGTAGTGGAGGGCTCCGGAAATTTCGACCACCTGGGGTTCTTTAACGTGCACCCAAATCTGAGCACACGGGCCTACAACATTTCCACCTCTATCGGAAATGCAGCCGCCGCCGCCGGGATTTGATCCCGCGACCTGCGGGTCAGCAGCCGAGTACCTTAGCCACTAGACCACCGTGGTGGGGCCACCTTTTGACAGACGTTGTTAGAAGAACAATTGTTCAATGCATGCTCTAGTCAACACGGATAAAAACGTCATATGCTATTTTGGTTCTTGCCACACCGGTGTGAAACGTCAATGTGGGCGGTAGCGCTTTGGTATATCGCGCAGGCAAGTAGTTATGAATCGCATGCGCTCTGTTCGCTTGCCACCGGCAGCAAGTCGTTTGTTTGTTTTTTTCTTCGTTTTTTTTCACCGACTATCATTTTCCTCTATTGGTTAATTACCACCCTTCAATTAAAGCAACGAATCTGGGCTCCGATCTTTGTAATGCTTCATTAACAGCTGGCTTTGGGTTGTTCTGTACAACAAACAAACTGGCCCCTCATTCCCACTATTTCGTTAATATTGACACGCGATGGGAAGGACGTATTACTAGCACGAAAAGCGGTCCATCGTCCAGTCGTCGTAACAGGTGCCTAAAGTGTTTGAGGATACCTTTTGCTGATGCGAAGATTTCTAAGCGAACTTTGGTAAGCTTGACTATCTATCTATCTATCTATCTATCTATCTATCTATCTATCTATCTATCTATCTATCTATCTATCTATCTATCTATCTATCTATCTATCTATCTATCTATCTATCTATCTATCTATCTATCTATCTATCTATCTATCTATCTATCTATCTATCTATCTATCTATATCTATCTATCTATATCTATCTAGCTAGCTAGCTAGCTAGCTAGCTAGCTAGCTAGCCGCACTCCACCGTGGTGGTCTAGTGGCTAAGGTACTCGGCTGCTGACCCGCAGGCCGCGGAATCGAATCCCGGCTGCGGCGGCTGCATTTCCGATGGAGGCGGAAATGTTGTAGGCCCGTGTGCTCAGATTCGGGTGCACGTTAAAGAACCCCAGGTGGTCAAAATTTCCGGAGCCCTCCACTACGGCGTCTCTCATAATCATATGGTGGTTTTGGGACGTTAAACCCCACATATCAATCATATCGATCAGCTAGCTAGCCGCCTATGACATTTAGCACTCCTGGCCGTTTAGATAATAGTATTGATACCAAACTTGGTATGATATAACATGACTGTATAACGAACATAACTGACTAGTCATAACATGAAAATCCTGACATGTATGTCAATAATCTAATGATTTACATGTCATGGTCTTCCTGCTCCTGCGGTGGTGTCGCTCATATCACATATCGCAAAACGGGTATGGTATCACATGACTGCATGGCGAACATAAGTGAGAGGCCCTCTCGTGAAAATCATGTCACGTAAGAACATGACTACATGCCACGCTGATGATGCGCTCATGGTCCTTTCGCTAGTATCACATCCACCGAATTCGGTATTACTTGCCGTGAATGGATAAAGAAAGTATATAGCTGGTGCAAACATAGTGATAATGACACGCGTGTCATGTAAGAACATGACTACATGCCACGCTCATGATGCGCTAAGTTTCGCTAAGTTCACTTAATACGAAATTTGGTATCACGTGGCATGAATGGATGACGAAGGTACTTGACTTGTGCGAACATGATAATCATGATATACGTGTCATGTAAAACATGAGTACATGCTACATTCATAGCACGCTCGCGGCCGTTTCGCTAGCTTCACATATACCGAATTTGGTATTACGTGACGTGAATACATCACGAAGGTAAGTGACACGTCCAAACATGATAATCATGGTATGCGTGTCATGTAAAACATGAGTACACGCTACACTCATGGTGCGCTCGCGATCGTTTCTCTAACTTCACATACACCAAATTTGGTATTACGAGTCATGAATGGAGACGAACAAAATTCCAGGAGCAAACATGATAATCATGACATGGAAGTCATGTACGGCATAATTTGCGTCCGCCTCTTGACGTTGTGCTGATAATAAAGTGGCATATCGACCTTCCTTATCGTGCTTCGAATATTATAAATTCCCACTATGCATGGGATCTGCCTTTTTTTTTTTCATCTTGAAAGTGATAAGTCTAAATTTGTTAACACCTTTTGCAGTTCGCATGGTCGAATTTAGTACACATTTCCTTCCGTTTTCACACCTTTCTACTCTAATTCGCCTAACCTACAGCGCGCGACAGCCAAACAGGCACCATTAATGTAAATTTCAGTTATGAAAGTGAAAGCGTTAAAAAGCTTTTTTTTTTCGCAGAAATTCAGATGACGGCGTCCGTATCATGAGAAAAATGAAAAAAAAAGGTTCAAATAAAATAAATGTTAAAAGTCCTTGGTTAACGTGAGAATCGCATCCACGACCTCTGCGCTGCGAGCTGGCGTTCGACCATAGCACTACGCAACGGCTTGAAGCTGCTTTGAAAAAAAAAAAGAGAGAGAGAGAGAGAGAAAGCATTGCATGAATGCCGTGCAGTGGAAGGTGTCTTCTTTACGCATGTATATTACGCGGCAGAAGTGTGTAACTGCGAAAGGCGTCACGACACGTGAATTGCACGAGGAGAGGGTGTTCTAAAGGCCCGCCCGTTACACAGCACTCAGATGTATTTAACCGTCATCAGCTGCAACAGCATCAGCAAATTTACCAGCTGCGTTTAGGTTCACGCGCTGCCTTACGTACGAATGGTGGACCTTTCACCGATTCACAAAAGGAAGTATGGCGCGGTGGGCACTTAACAGCTGTACTTGCAATAGGCAGTCTACTATAACTTGTAACAGCCAACGCTACTCGCACAGTCGTTCGTATTCTTACGGCGTGGCATGCTCCGAGAACCGAAGTTATATATCAATTGAGAAGGTGATGCGAAAGGAGTCCGATTGCACTGTCGCTTTTCACTCTTGAAGGTGAAGCTCAAGCGCAATCTAAATTTTAGATTGATTGATTGATTGATTGATTGATTGATTGATTGATTGATTGATTGATTGATTGATTGATTGATTGATATCTGGGGTTTATCGTCCCAAAACCACCATATGATTATGAGAGACGCCGTAGTGGACGGCTCCGGAAATTTCGTCCACCTGGGGTTCTTTAACGAGCACCCAAATCTGAGCACACGGGTCTGCAACATTTCCGCCTCCATCGGAAATGCAGCCACCACACATCTGAATTTTTATTTATCTCAGACAGACTAAAAAGTCATCCGAGGCTAAAAGCCACCATGAGCAGCTTGACTAGACCCAAGGGGTGTTGGAAACGACAGCGCGAAACTAAACACAAATATGACACTTCCGGGTACATGTTTTATGACGGGATATGTAACCTTAATCAAACGGACGAGAAACGGTGGAGCTTTTCTGCACCAATAGAGATAACCTTGACAACCTTCCAAAGATAAACCTCTTAATTAACCGCCATATATTCTGCCTTTTTTGTTTTCTCAGTTCGTTGTATTGTATTCGTGATGCACACTATCTCCCCCCCAAAAAAAGCGATCATGAAGGACACCTATAATTACGGTACGGTCCTCCTTCATACAGACCAAAGCTAACGGCTGTCCTAAAGAGGCAGAAAAATACGGCACGTGGATGTATTTATATACACTGAAAAGTGCCGAACGTCTTGCTCATAGATTCGTTAAAGTGTTCTAGAAATACCTTCGTATCATTTTTAAAATCACTTTAGACGCCGGTCTGATTGCTCACTCTTTGTGATCGACATTCACCTAAATGGTTCTTTGTCGTTCCTGACACCGTAGATATGGACATATGCGCTTCTGCTGGGAAGCTGTGCGGAACTGTGCCTTGTGTTCCTATCAACGGAAGCCAATATTTCACATGTTTGTGTGAAAACGAGCGCTACTTCAACGCGACGGCTCAGCGATGCTACCGTAAGTGACTCAGATATATTTTCTTTCTCCGGAGATTATAGTTTCTTTTTAAGGCGAAAGCCTATAAACGTCTCGTTGAGTGTCAAATTTAGAGAAATACGACAACTAATGTGCTTACGTCACTAATGAAGTAATATTTGGGACATCACTGAGTGACGTCAAAACATAGTCAAAGATCAAAGGTGGAAGGAACAATAACGTCGACTAAGAACGTCGCGGTAACTCACATTGCGGTTCATTTGTCTTGGACGAAGTCTGCTTTCTTATTGTACAATCAATGCACAACCAAGTCTGGAGCAGGCGTTTGTCTGCTAGTGTAACATCCTGTCGAAATTTTTCTGTCATTTGGCTTATTAATGCGGTGATATAACGCAGTAAGTTGAGTGTACCGGGTTGTTGGCTAACGTTTTTCTCTCACTATGATGGCAGATCTCGATTCGTGTTCAGAAATACTGTGCCTTCCTGGAAAATGCTTCGACAACCACGGAAGCGACGCAGCTACATGTGACTGTTCTGGAATACATGGCATGACAAAAGAATGTGAAGGTATTTACCCTAATTCGTTTGGCAAGCTGGTTGGTTCATTAAGTGCCTGCCTATATAACTGGCTTTGTTCATTTACTTCTTATGTATAATGGCTGAAAAATAATCAATCTTAACAAACCTTAGTATTGTTTTGCACTATTTACCACAAGCCATACTATACATAAATGTGTGTGAAATGCTGCTGGCTAATTCAGGCAAGTACATGCAAGTTTCCGTTCACTATTCTATGAAATCCACACGGGAATTATTGGGTAGATTTCTCAATATGAGACAGAGAACGAAAAGCCGGCCTTTAATTTTCTTTTTTCTTTTTTGTAATTCCAGTTGATGAAGCATTCAGAGACGAGTGCGTCAAGAGTGGTGGGGAACAGACATTCGACCAGAATGGCTTTCCGCAATGCGTTTGCCCGTACGGTACTCAGCTCGAGAACGACCGTTGTCTGTGTGAGTATATCACTGGTATTTTCTACGTGCAGCGCCTTCAAAAACCTTGATTGATTGATTGATTGATTGATTGATTGATTGATTGATTGATTGATTTGTGGGGTTTAACGTCCCAAAACCACCATATGATTATGAGAGACGCCGTAGTGGAGGGCTCCGGAAATTTCGACCACCTGGGGTTCTTTAACGTGCACCCAAATCTGAGTACACGGGCCTACGACATTTCCGCCTCCATCGGAAATGCAGCCGCCGCAGCCGGGATTTGAACCCGCGACCTGCGGGTCAGCAGCCGAGTACCTTAGCCACTAGACCACCATGGCGGGGCCCTTCAAAAAAAAAAAACCTTCGCGTACTTGAATTGCTACTGGAATTCTATGACTGCAATGGCATTGCGTACTTTTATTCACGACACATTCGTCCGAGTAAGCTCATTCCAGTAATAAAAAAAAGAAAAAAAACGTTAGAGTGGCTGGAAAGAATACATTCCATAGTAAATGCTCGTAAGTTGATAGTAACTTTCATTGCAATGCATTGCGGTACAGCAGCGATTTTACTGCCAAAAAAGAAAGACCGTCCAACAGACGTGCGGCCTCAGAGTGCAATAAAGCGGGTGGCGCAGGATCTCCGCTCGCCAAGGGAGGGTGCGAAACACATTTGTAACTAAATTTGTCCCAAAGTTGAGGCAACAATGACCGCTTCGAAGTAACGAAGCACTGTTTCCACTTGCGCAGACTATGATTCCTTTAAATCAAAATACGTTGGTTGCGCTTACGCAGTTGTACTGCTGTTAAACGACTATTTCTTAAACTTTTTTGTAGCAACGACCAATACGAGATGCACTTCTGCCTGAATTATGGGAGGAACATTACTACACATTAACATTGAAAATTGGCAAGGAGTCGCTTTCATCCCGCATACGACTGCTGTGTGAAACAACGTCTGTTTGTGTTCGTTTGCTTTTCAGCTATCGCTTGCTTACTTCCGGACTTCACGTGTGCGGACATCTGCAATAACCCGAAACTGAGAGAGGATAACCGCTGCTGCCAGAACTGGGAAATCGGATCATGTGATGGTAAAGACTGAAGCATTCACGATGTTTTAGTGGATAAGGATTTTGTTAATTTGGGCTTTATGAACGACCACACGAAACGAATGCACGATCGGGGTAATGTTTACTGAAACAATCAGTCACTCATACGTAGCTGTGTACGATTGTGGACAAATATCCAGTCCCGATGCACAATGCGTGACATGCTTCCGCCAAGACTACGTGACATGGGTGTTGTGTGGGGAACTGATCGAAACCGGGCAAGCTTAGCCAAGTATGGTCATACTTAGTACTAGTAAAATTCAGGTTGTTGCTGTCTCGGTAGAAACCAACTCTCACCACTTGGCAGGCACCCGAGATGCACCACCCGAGGTGGTATAGCAAAGTGGGAGAAGAAACGTACTGCCATAATGCAAATAGCGGCGAGTGACTTGCTGATCACTTGAAGATGAAGAAGAAGTGCTGAAGAAGTTCCAGTAGGTTGAAAACAGCTTGTATTTACAGACTGTATAGATGTTACCTAAGTACGGACATCAAAGTTACAAAATAACAAAAGGAAACACTTTGAAAATGAACCATCTCTTGTAGGGCATACCACGGGATTCGGCAGAACCGGAGGTGCCTAAACATGTAAGCCCGGTTCAGAACGCTTGGTGGAACCCCGGGGCCTCTTCTTACTCCCTCGGAGCTCCACCCTTACACAACCCTCGGCGAATCGTCGCCTGTTTGTCCTATGACAGGACGGTACTTTTGGTCAATCAAAACCCCGCCACAAAGACACCACCTTCGTGCACGAGCGGGCTCATGTCCTCGCCCCAAATAACACAACAACAAAAATGTAAATAAGACAAAACTATAAAACGTCATAGAGGCAAGGGCCAGCTCAGCGGCGCACAATTATCTAGACTTAGAGCTACGCATACTGGGGTTTATGGTCATAGGAACGGCTTCCCGGGAAACACTTCCACTTCTTGTCGACGGGGCAATAATCCGCCTGTCCCCTGTGCGCTGTAAGAGGAACCGCTCGCCGACCGCTGTGGCTCCACTTACGAGCTCATTTGCAAGGATAAACGCGGAAGCAGTCGAAAAGATGTCGACGCGACAATACGCACGAAATCGTCGACCGGGGCGCCCGATTACAGCGACATCAGCCACGCTTTCACGTGTCGCAAACCCGCCCGCTTCCAAGAGCTATAAAAGAGCCACCAGAAGAGCCACTAGAAGTGCCACCAGAAGAGCCAAGAGCCACTAGAAGTAAGCCAAACCGTGGCACAAGGTTGTCGGTGACCTCCGCGTTTCCGCCAAGCACGCTGCCTCAAAACAGCGTGCATGAACACAGCATGCGGCTAGGCCGCAGCTGAACCGTTGTGAGAAGCCACCGCGCCGCGCAGGTTCTCGAAATAGGCCCATTGATGCGTACACTGAAGTGCTATGAAGCAGTGAGGGGGTCGTCATGATTAATTTTCTAATCCAATTCCTTCTGTTGCCCACGTGCACGGTTGGTTTGTTTCTCCCAAGTTAACAAAAAACCGTGACCACTCAGTGATCTCGTGTGGGCACCCTGCCGTGTCTGTGTGGCAGATCCGGCTGCACACTTTGACTGCGCGCCGTCAAAGCAATATTGCATGCCGACGCAAATAGAGCGCAATGGTTGGCACCCTCCCTAAGCTTATCGCACAAGGTAAATAAAAGTAAACCAAAAACTACCCTGTAACCGCATCTTCCCGCGGTCCTATTAGCAAAAGCTTGGCATTATTAGCAAAACTTGCCTAGGTTGAACACAAGCTCCGCTGTTGAATCGAGCTTCCCGCCATTATAGTGAGAGACGCTCCCTTTTCTTTCACTTGATATTTTTGGATTACGCTACGTTTATTGATGTTACGGGATTGAGAAATTGTTTTTGGTAGATGAGTCGCAGAGCTGTAAAACTGACATTGAGATCAATTTTTTTTTCTTCGGTTTCGTTTTCTCTAAACATTCAGTTGCTTCATACAGAGTAACACATCTCTAACTACATAAAGCATGCGCTTGCTGGGCATTCTTTCGTGCACAGATGTATGTGCAGAGGACTTACTTGGTTCTGTCTGTGAACATGGTTGCACGTACGAGAACTCATCAAATCCTTACTACAAGTGCAACTGCGATGATGGCGAAGAGCTGAGCGCCGATGGACGCACGTGCCAAGGTAATTTTCTGCTGCGCCTAATATACTGATATCAGTGAGATGTAAAATTACACTATAGACATCTCTTCCACAGCTACTGATGATAGAAACATAAAACGCACTGCTGATATACTACATCCCAGCTCAGCCCTCTGACACTCTCCAGTCTAGTTATTATACTTCTCGCATAGGCTTTGGCTCGCATTCATATGGTCACCATACAATTCTTGATCAGCTTCAAGTACATAGAGCATGCGTTGGGCCACTTTGTCCAACCGAACATGTGCCTAATCGAAGCCGCTTTGGTCCTGCGGTGACGTCACCGCCGTATTCCGATGCACTGACGTGTTTGGCGATATATCACGGCAACGTTTTTTAAACAAATGTCATGACTATAACAATTTCCCTCCACCTCCAAGAAAAGATATATTTTACAATGGCCAGTATGTGTGTCGAAATTTTGTATGCAGAACACTACTTCAAATATTTATTGAAAAAATTGCTCTACTGTTCCTGCGAAAAAAAAATTGCAGCATATCCACGGAGTGAATGATGGAGAGTGGGGCGAAGAATTCGTCCATCCATTCGTTCTTGCTTCCGTCCGTCCATGCGTCCGTCAGTGTGACCGTCCATGCGTGCGTCTGTTCGTGCGTCCGTCCCTGCGTTCGTCCATGCAGCCGCCCCTGCGTCCGTTCATGCGTCCATCCATGCACCTGTCTATGTGTCCGTTCGTCCATCTATTCAACACTCCCAGTACCACCATCTCGCATCTTTTCATCATATATTCCCCATATAGAAGCACCGCCATCCAGCGGACATTCCAAGGACTAAACTAGAGGTGGCACACGCACACTTTCTTACGGCTTGCGCTTCGAGTCCACTTCCCACCTTTTACCACCTCGAGTTCATGGTATATACTAGTTCACTATATTCATGGCACTGCGGCCGAACGCTCGCTAAACCTTTCGAAAACCAAGGAGGTTGCGCCCAGCGAGTATGACGTAGCAAACTTTTTCAGTCAGATAGTGCTCAATGTACATGCCAATGGCTGCTAATGGGAAATGAGAGGCGGAGAATTCGGCTTTTACTTTCTTACGGCTTGCGCTTCGTATCTACTTCCCATTTTTAACCACCTCGACTTCATTCATGGTATATACAAGTTCATTGTATTTATGGCACTGCAGCTCAACGCTCGCTAAACCTTTCTAAAGCTAAGGAGGTTACACCCAGAGAGTATAACGTAGCAACCCTTTGTTGTCAGATAGTGCTCAATGTACATGCCAATGGCTGCTAGTGGTGATCGCAGCCTGTGCGTTAACTAAAAGACGAATGCTCCTGTCTCTCATTCCCCATTAGCAGCCATTGATATGTACATTGAACATTATTTTTTATTGTTCAACAGCGCACAGAAGAAGTCTCTCACCGGCACCACCTTGGAGGTCAAAATGTTATACTTGTTACATACTACGAGGGACGAACGGGTGCCGCTATATAGAGTTTTGCCCCTAAAACGAAGTTAGGGAGGAGACATGAACTTAAATGGTTACTACAGGTGCCAATTGAAATTTCGTTGAAACACCTTTGATGTAGGGGGGCTTCTGGGAAAGAGAAAAATCGGTTCACGATAAACGTGGAGAAGGAGCGGCAGTCTCGCTCAATTATCTTCAGATGCTACACGTGCGGTGATTACAATTACGAGGTGCGGTGATGACTCAAAGTTCTTTTCCGAGTATGGTGATTCAATTCCATTTCTATTTCACTTGAATTCGATTTCCGTAGGATTTAGTGGAATGAAGCTCGAACTGACGCTTGTGTTTTCCTGGTCCGATATATGAAAGGCCTCCCAAATTTCGCGTAAAGTCTTATTACTTGATTTGACCAGAACTGTAGTTTCAGGTGTGAAGGTTATGATCTAAGGTAATCCCTGGTCCCTCCGGCGTAACCAGTAGCGTCTCCCTTATCGCACAATAAATGGTGCTGTCCCATGAAGATGCAGGCAAACTGCAGTTGGGTGGCGATGGCGCTGTACAGATTCTGTGTCTAAGGTTCCTAGATGAAGTCTTATTTGTGTCGCCATCGTCATTTTTTATCTAGTTTCCTACATGGCACTGTCTCGTCAAGATGTGTGCAATATGGTGCTTCAGTGAATGTACACTAGACAGCGTGGGAGCTACCGCTGCTCTTTACGCTGCTCTGAAGCCCCTTGATCAAGGGGCTTTACGCCGTTCTCAGACTGGCTACTGCGCGAGCTGCGCGGGGCTGCGCTGGCCCGCCCGTTATCTCTCATTCTCCTGGATCGTCGCCGTACGCGTCGGATCGCGCTTGGTGGCTCGAGAGGCTGCCGCCAAGCGAGCGTGGCGCCGGGTGGATCCCGAGGACGCCGCAGCGAAACGGGCTCAACGAAAGGCGAACAACGGAATGCGAGAGCGGGAAGCGGCTAGGAAGCCTGCGCGGCGCCGGGTCGACCCGGATGCTGCTCCTCGGAAGATCCACGGTATCGCCAAAAAAACTCCGGAGCTTCGCCTACCTCACCATCATCCACTCCGTGGAGATGCTGAAATTTTCTCTGACTTCGTATTTCGCAGCAACTGTAGTGACAATTTTTTTTTTCAATCATGAAAAACCAACCAGCCTAACACCTCACTTTAGCTCCAAAAACTTTTAACGAAATTCTAACTTGAAGTGGGATAAGTTTAATCAGCTACTTTCGCATCAAAACGCTAATCAGTCGCCTTTGTTTGATTCTGTAGCTAGAGTTGAATGTAATGAAGAGGAAGAATCGAGCTGCGAAGATAGCGGCCAAGAATGCGTCTACAAAGACGGAAAAGCCTCCTGCCAGTGTCCTGCGGGCTCCGCTTTGATTGACGGCGTCTGCTCGGGTGAGACCATTGTTAAGCTTAATTATGAAAACAATCAACTTCGGCATACTGCGTTCGTGGTTGCTAAATCCTCGAACCTAATGGTACCCCCAGTGTTACGCAGTGTGTGGTTAATTGAGCAATGGCTCCCGATTACGCTCTCACGCTTTTTTGGACCAGGAGGCCCCTTGGTAACTGACGTGAGTTATTGATCAGTTTTTTTTTTTTTACCGAGAATCAAAGATATATATTCTTTAGGTATGTTCAGAAGAACGTTTTTCTGCATGACGAAGTTTGAAAGCACTCGCTGTATTAGCAGCATGAGATGTGTGTCTTCATTCTGCAAAGACACCCAATGAAACTGAACGACTATATTTTTTTTGTCCTCATGTTTCAGAGGAGTGCTCGTTCAAATGTCAGCCTTTACTAAGCAAGTGCGTAATTGATTCCAACGAAGAAATATGTGTCTGCGAGTATCCACTGAAATTGGACTCCACCAAGCAACAGTGCACTTTAGGTGAGTAACACATGAACCCTTAACAAGTTTTTTCGGTAGATTTTTGACAAGACCTTGCAATCTACTGGTGCTTTTCAACTACTCGAGCATTCAAATAAACACCTCCATAAATACGTAATGAAGGAGGGTGTTCTTAGCTCAAGGTGAAGCTAACCTTTTTTTTTGTGTCTGCTTCACCAATGCAACAACAATCAAAATATTTCATCTAGGATGAACACAGAACACTGACGTTTCCTGGGGTGCCATGGCTTGTACAAACCTCTTTCGCCTGAAAGCTATTAGAGGTGCAGGGCTGGTGAGCACAGTGTTACCTCATAGCTATAGTCTACGGGTATCATTTTTTGTAATGAGAGAGAGAAAAAAATGCTTCAAGAAGATGCTTGAGTGTATTGTTATGAGCACGGTTCTTTGCACAGTTTCTGTATCAATTTCTGCCTTTCTGGCGTACCTATAATAATAAATGGGCCCAATGTGGCCAAACTTCTTTCACAATTTTTTCTACAGCATCTTTATAATTATATCGCGTTTGTAGCACACGAGAAAACATCAGTGAAATTACTGTAAAAATCTTACTATCCTAGATATAAACGATAATATTTTGTTCGCGTCATACGGAGTGCATTGTGCTCACAAACACCCAAAGGTGTCATTTCGGCTGCCCATTTGGAGTTCTTATAACTTAACCAATAAGTTTAGCTTAGCATTGGTATCGGTTAGCCGTACCCACCCAGGATAAATTATAAACCAATTTTGGCACCGAATCATTGATTTCCATTAAGATTCACCGTAACGTTTAGTCCTCTGAATTTATAGATGTTCTAACAATTCGTCAAATTACGTTAAAGTCAAGTTGCAGCTACACGCGACACCCAACTATAGAGAAGACGCACAAGTGTTGTGTGCGCCGTCTCTTTTTGTGCGGCATCCACCTTGTTTGCGGAGTATGTTTAGTATGATTATTATGTTCCAACACGACCACACTGAAGTTTTATTGAAGTACTTTAACATTCCAGATAGGCAATTTGTTTACATTATAACCTTCACGCAAGACCAAGTTTACCTTACGGCCAATACTACGCACAGGTGTGCCAATACTGAGAAGCTGATCCAAAGTGCCGTAAGTTTCAGAGATCTTTATCCTTTGTCTTTTTCATCCAATGGCCTGCTGTTGTTCTCGTTGAAAATCTGATGGTTCATAACTCCTAAAATTCAAATCTATGGTCACAAAAAGTTAGTCTGACGGGAAGTGAGGCTCAGGCAAATTGTGGTTCTTAAAAAAATTGCCCCGACCTCCCCGAAAGAATTGTGAGGAAATGTGAATGCATTTCTTGCGCCGAGAGAGGGGGGAGTGATATAATAAAAAGAAGAGAAAAGTGAGCCCAGTAACTGTCTCTCAGGGAGAGAACACCTCAACAGTAGCTCACAAGGGAGGGGGGGGGGTAAAGGAGGGATTAAAATTATAGGATTAAAAGGTAAAGACATAGAGACAGAGTAAGGAGAGAGCGAAGCGCAGGGACAGGGAACGACGGAAGTGAGGAGAAGATAAGAAAGATGGAGACGGTCGCAGGAGTCCGAGGACAGGGGCACCACTGGCGAGAGCTCTTGTCGGCGACAGGAGATGGCGTAGGTCGAGTCCAGTCGGCCAGAGCTACGCTGTCATCGGTGATCGGCGTCAGGAGATGTCGTAGGGCCAGCCCAGTCGGACAGAGCTACGCTGTCGTCGAAGATCGCAAGTGCACAACCAGTCGGCATGAAATCCAGCGACCGAATCCCGAAAGAGGGCACCATTGCCGTCAGACATTCGCCTTCACCGGCTTCTGCCATCGCCTTGAGAGAGGCCCAGCCAGTGAACAGGCGAGAATGAGGAGCGAGCGGACGGGAGAGCGGGGCGCCAGTGCTCTCGGCTCTGCGTTGGCGTTTCACAGCGGCGTCTTCACCACACATTTCCGGATGTTCTTGGTGGTGGTGTTAGTGGTTAGAATGAAAAGGAAAAAGGCACCTAATTTCTGTCTGCCTTCAGGCGACACGGCGCAGTGCCTTATAGGGTTGGGGGAAGGAAGGATAAAAAAAGAATAGGAGGAAAATAGACGAAGAAGTAGACAGGCAAGAGACGGAAAAAGAAGGAAATAGGAAAGTGGGGATCTGGTCGAAGCAGTCTAAGGGCGGGGCGCCACAATGCGAGAGCTGCATGGCGTCAGGAGAGCGCGGAGGGCGAACCAGTCGACGGGAGCTACGCTGGCGTCGGAGATTGCGAGGGCACAACCGTCCAGCTTGAAATCCTGCGAGCGAATCCTGGATGTTCTTGAGAAGCGCCCAGCCAGCGAACGGTCCAGAGTGAGGCGTAAGTGGACGGGAGAGAGGGTCGCAGGGAAAAAAGAGAGAGAACGGCGAGAATAGGAGTGACGAAGCACTGCATTTACCCTCTCCTACACTCTCTTGCACCACATTATCGGCTTGTTAGGGGCGAGGATAAGCGCGCGCGCCCGCAGTTGTTGTTATGGGAGAGGGTGTGATATCGAAGAGATAACACCTGCCGGCGCGCGGCCGCCGCCGCGGACGCCACCACCGGATGCCTGACATAACCCGACTAAGAAATGCATCGCATTTTAAAAACGAGTGTCATGATTTCTGGGGACATTCACGTGTACCATATTTTATTCGCGTAAATAATATTGCAGACACTATTTATTTCAACATCTTCCATAAATGAACAGAGCACTGATAAAAGCTATCTGAATGGCATACTGTTCAAACACGATCATTGAACGTATGCATCATACTGCACACATTTGTTATTTGTCGAGTTGAATGCTGTTATAGTCACCGTCATTATCCCTCCTATCGTCATTATCCCTTCTAACGTCAGTGATCTCTGCAGGCTAGATCTGAAACCGTCATATGGTATACATAAGGCTGACGAGAGAGTGGCATGTGCAATTTATTTATGGAAGTCGTTAAGTTATGGTCGCCGCTTGACATTGCTGTTACAAAACGAAGCTCTCTACAAAAATAATAAAGTTGTCTTTCTGCACCACATTGATGCTACACAGTGAAAATTACACACTTTGCAATGTGGTTTGCGGTACATTTATGATTTACGGTGAAGCATACAAACTGCACTGTGGTGAAGCTTTCAAAATGTACTGCGGTGAAGTTTACAAACTGTAGTGCGGCCAAGCTGACCAATTGTACTGCGGTGAAACTGACAAACTGTACTGCGGTGAAGCTAACAAACTGTACTGCGGTGATGCAAGCACAAAGCATTGTGACGAACCATATCTAGATTAAAAAGGAGGCGCAGGTACATGACTTCCAATCACGTTTCTCAGTTATTATTGCGATAGCAATTATGTGAACGGTGTCGGTTGTCTTTTTTTTTTGCCGTCACCACCGCCGCCATCATTCATCCCATACGTGTCTATATATGTTAAAACACAATAAAAAAAACACCACATGCGCTCGGCGCCCAGCTTAGATGCTTGAGTGCACGCTTATCCTTTTGTGGGGAGAATCGTGCGCCTTCGGCTTTCACTGGAATGATTGCGTTAGTTGCCGGGCCCACAGAGGTCACTTCGCACAGGCGTCGTTTGCGAAAATACAAAGCGAATTATACCAACTAAGTCAATTGTTAGTTTGCACTCATGTGTACTTGCGAGTACGTTTCGTGCGTCGTTTTTGCTTAAACAGTGGATTAAGTGTCGAGCGGTAAATGTTGTTCGTTCGCTCTCGTCCTGTGCATGTTGTTTTCGTGCGTCATTTGTGCGTGAGCAGAGCGCTGCACGTTTCGGTTTGCTTGGGTTTCTAAGCGTTACATTGCAAGTCTTTGCTATCGCTTTCATGGCTTCGCCCTTATGGTGAAACTGTGACTTTCTATCAGGGCGCACTTTTTTTCGTTCATTGCACAAACACCATGACATTACATAAGGGCACTGGCCCACCTTCAGAGCACAAGGCTAGCTACTCCTCTCATCCATATTTTGTGCTAATAAAACTTGTGGAACGAGTGTGCCACATGCCTGTCGCGTGTTTTCGTACGACGATACATAAAAAACACATGCACATGAACTCGTGGTCGTAGGTTATTAGTAGAGCTGTTCCATCGGTGTTACAATCTCTCACCTTACAATCATGTCCCATCTTATAATTTATCACAGTTTGCACCATAGTAACCAGTATTCAGCAGAAGGAGAGAAGCTGAACTTGCTCTATATATTAGTTGGGCTGTTATCTAATAAAGTAACCTTATTGCTGGTTACAGATGAAAAACCTATACGGAAAAAGCTTAATGGCAACGAGACTACTCAAGTGTGGGTAAGTACTGTAATCAAAATCATTGCTTGTGATATTAGTATGACCGGCCAACAAACCTCACATGTCGACTTTGTATAGTAAACTGTACGCCTGCAACTTCGTCTAATAAGCTGTATTAGTTTCTAAGGCAGTCCCAATCCTTTACCTGACACATCAAGAAACCAAATAGTGGTAACGGGTATGAATATGATGAGGGCTGTAAAAATGGGTGCCGTGATGAAAAAGACAACTGTTACATCACATAAAATTTTTAAAAAGTGGCGAAAAAAGAACATGTGACACAGTTTACATTTTTTTACCATCGCTTCTTACCCCATCTTTTACACCATTGATAGCGAAGAACACGAAGTGGAATTGTCATTTTCTGAAGAACCAGCACCAGCACTATTGCACAGAATACACCTGTGTGAGAATGAAGATAAAAGAAGTGGTTGCTTTTTGCTCCAGCTTTGTACATCGTGAACGGCTCTTCTTCGGGTAAGCCGAAAGGCTTTACACTTTTCAGATCTTGTACAGCTGTCCTGTTAACTAAAATTATTAAAAGTAATGATGACAGAACATCTAGAACAGGGTCTCTCATACCAGTAATGTAACCGCATACAAAAAAGTCCTAGACAGTTTTACCACTATATTTTTGAATGTTTTCGTCACTCACTCACTCACTCACTCTCACTACGTGCAGGCTGTCCCATTTATCAGCAATTTGTGTGATTCGTGCGATTATTTTTAACAGTTAGCCTTGAAGGGACACTAAAGTCAAATAACAATTTGCGTCAGGGTGAAAGCTCAATGTATGACAACATCTAAAACGACGATATTATCAACAACAGTGTCCTACTTACCCAGAAATTAAGGCAAATGCACAAGAACACACGCGCCGCAGTAGGACATTTTTAAAATGATTCCGATGACATCAGACAGACTGCCTACAATTAATCACTAGTAATCGAACTAACTGTACTAAATAAAGAGCCTTCCGTGCATTGAGAGATGCAATAAAATGCCGCTTCTTCGTTTTTGTTTGATTCATGGAAAACAGAACCACCGGACGTTACTGTGGGGATGGCGCGAGGGGTTAAAAAATTCCAATTTTCACGTGGTTACACAGGACAGCTGGTGTCATCTATCGGGGCGCAGTTGAAACAAAAGCATCTAAAATGTCGAAGCCATTGGCGGGAAATTGATCACTGGCTGTTGTTGCTGCTGTGGCTCCAGCTGCTTTCGGGCTGCTGCTACTAGCGCAGTAAAACAAGGCAACGTTGTGTATGGCAAAAGTGACGCGAGTCGGTCTCGTCGGTCCGCTTTTTGAGGCGGGTAATTTGAAGTGCGCTAACCCGATTCGGATAACTAAAACGTGATTTTATTTCAAAATAGTCCCTCCCTTGGCCCAAAAGTAACATTACGAGGTTTCTCGACCACCATTTCAACAATCAACGTTGACTTAATAGTTTACTTTAGTGTCCCCTTAAGGACATGTCAGACAAAGTGTGCCGTGGTATGGGCTTTTCCAACTGTTCCCAGTGTCCTTTTATGTAAAAATAAAACAAAAAAGCTTACATGGTGGTGAGTAAAATCTTAACTCATAGCTATAGTCTATGAGTATCGATTTTTTGTAATGAGAGAGAGAGAGAGGAAGAAATGCTTATATCGAGGGAGAGAGACAGAAAAAAGCAGTTCTGCAGCTTTCGCTTGCTTCTTTTCAAAATGGCACTTACTGGTGCTCCTGACAGACCCACGGGCAGTAGACCTGTGCGACGCCTACTTGAACAACACTGACGCCGTCTCCAGTGGCAGCCACAAGTGCGTCAGTGAAGGAGCCGGAAATTACACGCTGCGATGTGCTTTGAGAAGTGCCGGCGCAGAGATGGTCCAGCAGGGCTTTCTGAAAGTTCAACGGTGTCATGGTAAGCCATTCGCTGAAAAAGCGTAGAGTATACTTTCGCCAGCAATGTGAGACAACGGTTATGGATTCGTCACACTATTACGCACAACAAGTTTCGCTTCGTGGTATTATTGCATGAAGTTCATAGTCACAGGCACGTGCGATACACTTTAGAGGCGCTGCCCCATCGTAGCATTAAGGTATGGGAGCAATGTGGGAAATGTAACGTTGTGGCACTTCTAAACGACCGGAAAATTTGTGAAATTGGGTGGAACAGAAAGCACACTTGGCTCTCAATCGATATATCTTTTTTGTGTGATTGCTAAATACCAGATGTTAACGCAGATTTATTGTTATTGCACCGCCTGGCTTGTTTAGTAAACAAAATGAGCTGTAAAGGCGACTTAAGGACTGTACCAACATTCGCTAACACAAAGATAGAGAAATGAACGTTTATTTGGACACAGTGTTCCGAGCGATGCCCGGTATCACCCGAAGGCGGGGGGTCCAAAATCCAGAAACTTTCTGGCCTAATTCGACTGCCCTCTTGGCCCAACAGAAAAAAAAAGCACATATATTATTTTTCGTTCACAACTGTGGCTTATTTTGATCCTGCAGCGCCATGCAATGTGACGGCTAACGCCATTGTCGTAAGAGGCGAAGATTGCGACGAACTTCAAAATGAACTGCGTGAATAAATGCACCGTTTTAACAATTTGAGAAGAAATGTCCGTGCGGCATTCTCGTGGCATATCTTGCGATAGACAAGCTTATCGACACATGAAAACATCGTAAGCGATAAATTTGTCTGAAAACAGGCTTTTCCAACTGCCCATCTCAAACAATTTCTGTTAGCACCTGGAGCTGTCATCGTGTAACAATAAAAAAAAAAGGCATTTACACCATCAGACTGTTTATTGCAGAAGGCTGCCATCCAAACTTATGCCCTCAAGACTGCATATGCATACCAGATGCAGAAAAGCCATATAAATGCGAGTGAGTAAAACAGCACATAAACATTTTGTGATGTAACTCATGCAACTGCCTCAACACTTGCGGCAAGCTTATGCATGTATGTATGTATGTATGTATGTATGTATGTATGTATGTATGTATGTATGTATGTATGTATGTATGTATGCATGTATGCATGTATGTATGTATGTATGCATGTATGCATGTATGCATGTATGTATGCATGTATGCATGTATGCATGTATGTATGCATGTATGCATGTATGTATGCATGTATGCATGTATGTATGCATGTATGCATGTATGTATGCATGTATGCATGTATGCATGTATGCATGTATGCATGTATGCATGTATGCATGTATGTATGTATGTATGTATGCATGTATGCATGCATGCATGTATGCATGCATGTATGTATGCATGCATGCATGCATGTATTTATGTATTCATGTATTTATGTACGTACGAATGT
The DNA here is from genome assembly GCF_013339725.1 of Rhipicephalus microplus. Taxonomy (NCBI): domain Eukaryota; kingdom Metazoa; phylum Arthropoda; class Arachnida; order Ixodida; family Ixodidae; genus Rhipicephalus; species Rhipicephalus microplus. The sequence goes on from NC_051170.1 coordinate 12,616,860, forward strand.
ATGTATATATGTATGTATACACATACCATGCAAACAGAGAGCTTTAAGATGTGTTTTGTAACAGGTTCTGTTAGCAGAATCAGTTAATAAACTCACAAGCATGTCAATACTCGAAGCGGAAAGTAACTTACATAAGGCTATTAATTGACTAATTATATTCCTAAAATGATGCCACATGAATAACACGCAGAAAATGCAATATGCCGTTTCGTCTGATCAATCATTATGTCTAATAACAAAGGAACAAGCTTAATAAATAAATCCCAAGCTGTTTATTCACCTTCAGTGTCTTGTTGGGTCGAGCTATCTATGCTGACGTCTCTGCCTTCTGTTTCAGCTGCAGGGAAAACACCACGGCGAAGACGCCTCAGCCACCACACCATCACAAATGGCCATGTGAGTGCTATGTCTACTCATTGGATGAAACGGGCACTCGGCATTAAGGCACTGAATAATGGTAGCCGTTGTAGCAGTTCAGGAGTAAACGTACTCCCTGTAATGGTTGAAATGTACTTGATAACAGGTTGAATACTCTCCTTCGACATGAAGCATGTCTGCGCCATATTTTATGTTGCGTTAGGTGTTAGGCACCGCATTGTTCGTTTGTTAGTCATTGGCAAGATCTTTTACGACGGTTTTAACTTCAAGAAACTCTGGATGAACGTTCGTATAAAATTTAAATTTGAACATACTTTCGTAACAAAAGCAGCACAGTTTCGGTGTTGAGGACATGGACGACCCTTCAACTTACCACAGACTAACACGCAAGGTAACCTAAGTAAGAACGATCACCATCCCCCATGTTTTTCACATATGTGTTAGTAAAATGATGAGTTAGCCGAAGCGACTTTGGCTTTGGATGATATTTCTCATAAAGAATATGATGATTATTCCACTGCAGGAGTTTGAAAACAAATGAATAGACATTCCCTCATACAAAGGTGGCTTCACAAAACATTCAGTGAAAGAACATTGCATAAAACTCAGGAAACCGAGAAATGACTCAGAGTTGTTACCGGCACTATAGCTTCACTGCATGTAACAATGCGATTGGCTCAAAAGTCGTTCTCTTGGATTTCATAAAACGTATTTCTAGCGGTGTTGCCCTAGTCCGGGCATGTTTTTTTCTTTGTTATTTTTATGCAAGCTTCAGTCTGTGTGCCAGAGTTATACACTCACTTATAATATTCAAAAAACTGTAATGCATTATAAATGTACCTTTGCAGTATGAACAAGCAAACGTTTGTTTTGTTTTTGTTTTTTTTGCATGCTGAAAAACTCGTTTACAAGAAGACACCGCTGTCTCCATATCCTACTTCACGCAATGGCAAAAAAAAACTAACACGTGTATTTCATAGCGTATTTGAGACTTGAACATTTAGTGGCTAATCCTCAGCTCAGCGATTCTTCTTACTGAATATTATCACTAGCTGTCGGCTTCAGCGGCTCGATTGCATGCTGCATGAGTGGTTCAATAGCTATGAAAGTAATACACCTGCAAGATGAGGTGACGCCGTCAACAGGAGCAAGCATTTCCTTCATGCTTTATTACCTACGAGGCATACAATTAAGCTATAGCTCGAGCGTTCAATAACATAAGCATTGCATGATAAAACACAGGGAAGATCTAAAATATCTGGCCAAACCTATGCACTTATTGGTGAGCTTCTCACAGAGCGTGAATTCTCTGTGCCGATGTCATGATCTTGTTTCGACAAGCCACTAAATTATGCCTCTAAAGCTGCCTCTCTCGTGATTCATTCGCAGTTCCAACTACGCCAATGGCACCCCAAAGACAAACCAGTCGTGTCTGGGCGACCGTCGCTATTGTCATCGGTATCTTGATGCCTGCCGTAGTCGTCGTAATTCTGCTAATAAAGAGGAAGACGTGAGTGTTTCAATAGAATAAGCGGCTTCACAAAAACTGCATTGCTGCTACGCTCAATTCCCTTTCTTTACTTTTTCAGGACCTACATAGTTACACCTGTGAAAAAAGCGAGCAGCAAGGTGAGGCGAAAACTGTCTCTGCGTGTTTAAACCTGAAGATCATTTCACCAACATCTATATGCGAAGGTTTTTCTTTCATTGTCGCTGATTTGCTCAGCAACCGGGTGCAGCAAAACTTTAATTCGTGCAATTTGGTTATAAATTATAAGCATATATACACTATTGCAGTAAAAAAACAAATCCTGAAAAGTACCAAGGGCCGTAATCGTGTAATATTTAGAAGCCTTTAAATAACAGATACATAAGCAGACAATGCTGGTTTATACTCTAACCACCCAGAAACAGTGCATGCGCGTAGAATAAATTAAAGAGCAATGACACAACCCCCGTCTCGACTTCTGATGCGCTTTGCCGTACACTAGTAATGTACTCAGGCATAACTGACTTCAGGCAAATTTGTGTATCGGATTGCCATCACTTAAATCCTAATAATTCCCAAAGTAGCCTTATGGAAGACTGAAATGTAGAGCCGTATCGAACACTAATCAAATAGTGATCATACTGAATTGAATAAGAACACATACAGAATACCATTCAAATAGTTTTCAAATAGTAAGACAACCAGGCACAGACTCTCACCACTTTTTGTTTCGACCAAATATTCACTGTTGCACATATTAACATTACCATGGCACTAAAAAAGGACCACAATTACATAGACTGAATAAGCTCGCATGAAGTAGCGACAAGAGCCTTCGAGATGTTTTTCAGTTTGTTTGGTTATAGGGTTTTTTTGGTAATTATACCTGTCAATGACGTACGCCTAAAGTACATGCAGTCTGAAAATCTCACCTGGGGAAGCGAAATAGCGTGAGATAAGTGTTAGCTCAGATACAAGAATTTCTAATTGCATGTTGAATGATTTTTTTTCTTTCAAGTGGAAAAAAAATATTGGCTCTAAAAGCCTATAGCTAAGGGAGAAAAAATGCAGGCCTAACAGCTAGCATACTTGGCACTCAGCCTCATGCGTTGAACCCCCGGCAATGCATTTACTTCGCGAGCCCCCTCCTTGTACTCACTAATAACCCCACTTCTATCCTAGGATTTCCGACCGCTTCCAACGGAGGAAGAGGCCTGAGCTCAAGCAAAGACGTGGTGCTGTCGCAATACCGTGACGTTCAACCCATCTGCTCAAGCGGAGCCCGATATAGGCAGTATCAGAGGTTCATGTGAGCGTAGAATCAGAAACATTCTCCATCATCAATGTCGACGTTGGAATAAAACCATTTCGTATTCATGAGACAGCATTATTGCTTCCTGCTCTTCTTTCCTTTCCTGCTCTTCTTCCCTCTCCTTCTCTTCTTCTCCTTCTTCTCCTTCTTCTCCTCTTCTCCCCTCTCTTCCCCTCTCTTCCCCTCTCTTCCCCTCTTCTCTACTCTTCCCCTCTCTTCCCCTCTTCCCCTCTCTTCCCCTCTCTTCCCCTCTCTTCTCCCCTTCTCCCCTTCTCCCCTTTCACCTCTTCTACTTCTCTTCTTCTCTTCTCTTCTTCTCTTCTTCTCTTTTTTTCTTTTTTTCTTCTTCTTTTCTTTCCGTCTTTCCGTCTTTTCTTCTTTTCTTCTTTGCTTCTTTCTTTCTTTGCTTTTTTCTTTCTTTGTTTCTTTGTTTGTTTGTTTCTTTGTTTGTTTGTTTGTTTGTTTGTTTGTTTGTTTGTTTGTTTGTTTGTTTGTTTGAACGCTGGCGTAAAGGTCAACTGGTAGCTTGATCAACGATTCACTTCGCGGATGCCGAGAGTGAGTGGCATCCGTAAGCAATGAGTGGCACCGACAGACCCACTATTTGCATACCTAGTGTGTGTTACGAACTACAGCGTTTGTTGCACTTCACTGCATTATTACGTAGGGAGTGTTACTCGAGTTATTACTCGAGTTAAACCACTTAGCCTTTCATAACTGCTCTCACCTTTAGCGAAGAAAGGCGGTAATTTCACGCCTGTATTTCCTTTCCAAAGAGAGAGAAACAAGTTTTATAAACGTAAGGCTCCCTGGTTACTGTGAGTGAAGCACCTCTTCCATGGGTGTCCTGGCAATGGCGGCTTACAGAACATTGTCAAGTGTTGCCCGTTGATATCCAATATCAATTTAGGAGAAGTGCGGCTATGAAAAGCGTTCACAGAAGCCAAGTATCATCGTGGCTGCGATGCACCTGCGCCGTTATAAATTTACCGAATGCGAAAAGCTCGTATGATTTTTTACACATCAGCGTATTTATAGACATGCCCCTCACACGTTTGTTTTACTAGCGAAGCTGTTTAAGCAAGCCGTAATTTGTCTGGGCGACCTATAAGAATGCTAACATCATTATAAGCAGGTATGTGCACAGAAACTAGGTGAACGCCACTGTTTCATAATTGAAAAGGCAACAAACAGTTAGACCAAAGTGGCTGTGAAGCGACGACGGTGAGCCGATGACCCCGAGTACGTAAAAGTATTGAAGGACTCTGATAATAGTATAGGCAACGGCAACGGCTAAGGCAGCTACGAGAAGAACCCGAAGCGATAAAAAGGCCGACGCTTATGATTTCAGCCGGAGGTTTGGTCTTTAGAGCTTCAACAGCTGCGTCGCGTCGGTGACCGTCTATGCATATATCTAGCTGGAACCTATCTGCCCTCGAACCTCTTTGCACTGATTCCACCCTGTCTATTATATCTCTACTATATGCATACCTTTGAATAAAACCCTCAGTTGTAGAGGGAGATAGCATAACATCGCGATGCGAGTTTTTCCTAGACATGGTGTACTTATTTTGTTGTTCGTGTTTCGCGAGAGTGAAAACAAACGTTCAATAAATATCAATGCCACGCGCTCGCACGATTTTCCCTAAGTGCGTTGTAAACTACCATGCAGCAGCACAATGACCCTTAATTTAAACAAATGGCATACAACGCAGCAAGAAGTAAACTTCACAAAAAGATGACTAAATTATTAAATTGAAAGTACATCATTCACAGTCATACTCGGTACACCAGAGCTTGCTTAATTTGCTTGTATGCACCGCGCTTGTAAAGCGCAGGATAGATGCTACCTGAAATTACCCTAATCCTGCGACTTGGTTCACCTCATTTATTAAGCAGTTTGTTCCAATTAGACTATCTAAAGAACACAAAACAATGGGACATAAAAAGCCACGTGACGCAGAGTTTACTAGCGTCAATTACGGACCAAATTAAGTTGTTTCGCTCACCACTCACTCACGTAGAAAATACTATCATGTGTGCGTGCGTGCTCATTGGCAACTCCATAAAACTGCATGTGTTGGCAACACTGCTCGAAAAACAAAGATGGCTACGCTTAAGAGGGAGAAACGCAGCACTTTCGCTTGGCGCTGTGCTGAATTTTCTTGGTTGTGGCGTCGTCGCTGCGTCGTCGAAGGCGAAACGGGCCGTCGGGCCGTCAATCACCTCATTCTCATTGTCATAAAGGCCTTCACTGTCGAAACATCGGAAATAGTTGTGCTGTAGATGCAAACATCGAATCCCTTCGGCGAACTGAATCAGATGTACTCCTTGACGAACCTATTCAGCGATACCGAGGTTGAAGAAGGCAACCGCTCATGTGTAGCGGGCCTCTCCGAAAGGTATCTAGCACTTGTGTGCCGCGTTGCTGCAGGCGAAGCCTTAACAGTTTTTGAGGTAACTCTGGACTGCGACTGGTCTTGCAGATTGCATGTATCTTAGTGAGTTATGTTGTTCCATCAGAATCTGAATGCGCATGCTGTTCATTTGGTTACATAACGGAGCTGTGCCTATATAGGAGTGCTCCTTTCGTTTCTTTCACCGATCCATGTCATTAGGTTTCTAATGAATAAGGACAGTCAGTCAGTCAACGAACTTTATTCACAAATTGTCCTGAGGAGCCGGTGCCCCTCAAAAGGTCAGATCGGCTGCGGGCCGCACTCACGTTGGACGGGAAGGGCGTGCCCCTCCCCGAAACTGCGGTCCCTCTGGACAGCCCGGATCGGGACAGCCCGGTCCGACCTGGTGATTGCAATCTTCCCAGCATCCTCTGTGCTGAGAGGCTCGTCATCTCGCAGCGCCGTGCATTGCCAGAGCATGTGGGGTAACGTGCATCGTCTCTCATCGCAATGATGGCAGTGGGGCTTTATGCTGTCAATAAACTTGCTGTAAACTAAGGGCGACGAGTAGGTACAGTTTTACAGCATTCGTAAACTGATTGTCTGGGCCTTCGAGAGTAGCGGGAGCGGGAGCGTGAACCTACGTCTGGACAGTTGATAGGGCTTATATATTTCGTTAAAAGTGAGGAGGGAATCAAGCTGCTGGATGCCTTCCCCCAAATTAGACGCCAAATGCCCGTCATGGTGGGACAGTGCACGTGCGCGGGCATGGCCAGACTCATTGGCATTAGGGATAACAGGGTGGACAGTCTTGCCCATGTAGGCAGGAAACAAGGTGATGTGACCATCGATTGCAGTGCAATTTCAAATTTTGGTAAAAATATGGGCAGCCTGCTCACAAACTGACCCCGTCAGGAATGCTCGTACAGCAGCCCGAGAGTCAGTGAAAATGCACGTGCGCGTGGGAATAACCATGGCCAGTCTTATATCGGCCTGCTCAGCCCTGGCCGGCGTGGTATCTCGAAGGGATGTTGTCGTGAGGAGTTTACCATCAAGGTCAGTGACCACAACCACGAAATTGGCTGTTCCAGGATACTGTGCTGCGTCAACGAACGTCACAAGTTCAGGGGTGGTAGCAGCGGAACTGAGGAGCGACCGAGACCTAGCAACCCGGTGGCCTACATTGTAGATTGGGTGAACGTTTATAAATAAGGTCGCGTGCTTCCGAACATTCACTTGTTTGTTTTGGGAGTATTTGATATTCGAAGCAGATACATACACGTGTTCTTCATACCCACGCACGAGCTTTAGAACAGGTTGGTTGAACCCTACCCTGCCCCACAAAAATGTCAGCCCTACGACCCTGGTGAAAGTAATTATCAATTGAAGAAACTCCTAACTAACCAAAGTAAATTTTACTAACCACGTTAGGTGTCCGGAAATTATGAATTGTTTATTCAGTGTAATGGTTATAAGTTGCGCTGCACTGTGTCAGAAAGGAACCAAATGATACTTCCGCAAGCCGAATGCTCTAGAAGCAGGGACAATCCCGTTTTGCAATTCCTGTTAAACTTCTTGCGAGCTGACGAACCTAAACTGCCGGTGTGCCAAGTTTCATGAGAACAACACAGAGCAAACACAGGCATAAACACCATACTTTTGACCATAAGAAATATATTTCAGGTTCAACTACTATGCTCCACGCGGAAGAAACATACGTCAATGACAGGGGCATAGCGAGAAATTTGTTTCGGTGAGGTATACCCATCTTTTATGTATATTCGCAGCGCGCGTTCGTGCTGCATGTATATGTACACATGCGAGATTAAAACTTTTTTTTTTGGGGGGGGGGGGGGAGTGCAGCACCTTAATTTGAGAATAGATAGCACCGCTTGCGCAGAAAACAAGAATACGCGAAAAATGTACTCGCACACGTAATACAACAAATTTTCTAAAGCACTTGCTTATGTTTACGAATGAAGGAAACTATACTTCACTTTTTGAGAAGCCCGAATGTTGACATGAATGCACACGCTAATTAAAGGTGTACTGAACGGGGAGAATAAAGTTGTCGCAATCGAATAGATTAAAACTACAAAACCAACCAGCCAACCAACCTACCAAAATGCCCTTCACCTTTCGTTCAAACGCGCAAGTTTCTGATCAACGCCGTTCTTCCGTCGCACTTCTTCCGCATCCTCAGGAAGGGATAGAACCATAGTTGCCACCTTTCCACCGCGATGCCACGCATTGCTACGCACAGCAATAGTTTTAGGGGCGAAGCGGCACCTGTTCGTCCCTCGTCGTAGTGCGTAACCCTTCTTTCGTTTTGACCTGCAAGGTGGTGTCGATGGGAATTTCTCCTGTGCGTTGTTGAACAATAAAAATTCGCAGCGTGCGCGTTAACTTAAAGCCGAATTCTCCTGTCTCTCATTCCCCATTAGCAGCCATTGGCATGTGCATTGAGCACTATCTGACAAGAAAGGGTTGCTATGTTATACTCGCTGGGCGTAACCTCCTTGGTTTTACGAAGGTTTAGTGAGCGTTGGGCCGCAGTGCCATGAATACAGTGAACTATAGTATATGCCATGAACTCGAGGTGGTTAGAGGTTGGAAGTAGACACGAAGCGCAAGCCGTAAGAAAGTGTGCGTGTGCCACCTCTCGTTTAGTCCTTGAAATGTCCGCTGGATGGCGATGCTTCGATATGCGGAATATATGATGAAAAGATGCGAGATGATGGTACTTGGAGTGTTGACTAGATGGACGAACGGACACACAGACAGATGCATGGACGGAGGCACGGATGGCTACACGGGCGGATGGACGCATGGACGGACGCAGGGGTGGATGCATGGGCGAATGCAGGGATGGACGCACGGAGGGACGTGCGAACGCACGCACGGCCGGGCGGATGGACGCATGGACGGTCACACAGACGGGCGCATAAACGGACGGAAGCAAGAACGAATGAATGGACGGATGCTTCGCCCCACTTTCCATCATTCACACCGTGGATACAGAGGCGTTACAATTTCGGCACTGGGGCCGACAGAGACTCGAAGAGCCGAGCTCTCCTCTCTAATACATAGGTCAACTTTTCGCCTAATACCGCCGACTCACACACATGTCGGCTCTCCGACATGGGGACCCCTCTCTCACAGGACCGCCGATCGCGACGCGCCGCAGGGCTTCTTTTATTTACACCGGGTCCAACCAAAATGTCCAATCAGAAGCGCCGCTGGTCGTCAGGGCAGACTCCTCCAATGGGGTTGACGCACCATGCGTCAGACCACCAGACACGAGGACGCCGGCTCGCTGTCACGTGCGCAGCTGACTCAATGCACGTGGGCCAGAGAAGCGCCGCGCGTGTTCACGCCGTCGAGTTGATCGCGCCAGGCGGACTGCGGGCTGGCCTTGACCCAGATTGCCTTTTCCAGAGGCACGGTCGTTTGACGAGGACTCGCTGGCATAACAATATGCTGCCACTTTTTCGGACATCTGTTGGGTTCGAACTTGGTGCGTTCGCAGAATACCGTCATATTGTTATCCGCCCCGCTGACGGTGAGCTCACGCCATCACGGAAGTGGTATCACTGCATTGGTGGAACGGCTGCTGTTTGTCGGCCATAAAGGACGCGAAGACCCACATCGCCAAGGAGCTTAGTGTTGGCGTCTATGGAGACTAGAGCCGAGACCGGCTGCAAAGGTGGAAGGCGCGCTTGTGCTCCGCTGTAGCAACCGAAACCAGCGGCAGCGGCGGCATCAATACACGGGCGAAATATACTGTTGGCCTGTCAGCTCAGCGTTGCAGGCACGTACCCAAGAGGTGCGTTCCCACGGCTCGTTGACGCCGGACGTCAAACGTTCCGGGAACCGGAGTGAACGAAGTTCAGCGGCGACAACGGGCGGTGGTTCTTCGAAGAAGATCCGAGGAGGGAGGACCCCGTGCCTGCCACCTTCAACTACAGCCAACCTGGAGTCGAGCTGAGAGACATTCCTGTGTTCTGTGTGAATTCAAATAAGACAGGCAAGTGGACAGAAAAAGAGGGAGTTGGGAGCCGGTCGAAGAAGTCCGAGGACAGGGCACCGCACGACGAGAGCTGCACGACGTCAAGTGGTCGTGGAGGTCGTGGAGGGTGAACCAGTCGGCGAGAGCTATATACGCTGGCGTCGGAGATCACGGGCGGCACAACCGTTCAGCCTGAAATCCTCCGAGCAACTCCTGTAAGAGTGTTTGAGTGGGGGTTTAGGGGATGAAAGCCAGGGGTGCAGGGACAGAAGAAAAGGAGAAACGAATAGACGTCTCTATCGAAATGATGTCCGAGCGGTCCTTTCTCCAAGGTCTCGTCTTCGGCTTCCTTTACCGGCAGCAGCAAATGTCGCGCAATCAGCGAGACGAGTAGAAGACCAAAAACGGAACCGTACTAATCGCTTTCTTCTTTTTCGGGCCCGCGCATGAAGGAACTATGCGACCACGCGTGCAACGTGATTCTTCTTCAACGTAGAAAGGAGTGGCCGTCTCTAATAAATGGTAACAGCTCCTTGATTCCTTATACTTTTTTTCTAAAAAAATTAAACGTAGTTTGCAGTGGAGGTGCAAAGGTATACAAATGTACAATGAAGCTCGGCTGATGGGCACCTATTTAGTCCTTGCTTTTGCTACTTTGCTAAGTTTTGCAAGTATACTTTCTATCTTGCCTGTTTTCTTTCTGTGCATTTCGCTTTCATCACTGTCCTTGGATCTCTCACTTTCTGGCTGCTTTCTACTTCATACGTTTTTATACGTTTGTTTTATTATCTTCCCTCCTCGATTCCTCTCAGTCTCCTCACCGCGTCAATTTCTTTTTCTACCCACTTGCTATGCATGTATACCATTCGATAGCGTAAGTATAACATGTATGCTATGCTAGCGTGCATGGTTAGCCGAGAAAAATAAAGACACTAAAAAACGGGCTCTTGCGTATTAGATAAGTATGATTCCACAATCCCGAAAACGCCACTCTTACCGTGAAACGAGGTTTGGTAAACGAGCAAACGCGCGAAAAGAAAATGCTGGTGGACATACCACCGTGTGATTCTGATGGCATTGAGTGCGTCCTGCGTACTTCTTAATCGCCAAGTACATTGGTCACCTGTGGGTGCCATAGACCTGATTTACGAAGTTTCAGAAAATTCCTTCCGGCAAATGTCTTGAAAATACGAAAAATACACTTTGAAATTATTGAGGTCACGCACGGAGATTTCAGGGCAGCTTCTGAAAATTTACCTTCAACCTTGATTTTGTTCTCTAATAATGAAGTGATGATCGTGCACTTGAGACATCAGAGTTCTCAGAGTTCACTTTCTCAATCTAAAACGATGTCACTGTTTCTCGTTGGTATTCATTTGAGACGCTCGTCTTTGCATCGTGGGCACGTGCATTCGAATCTCTCCTCGCGAAGACACATTTTGCCCCCGAAGTTCCTCTTTCTTTATCTTTATTTATTTTCATTTTTTCGGCTGTCTCTTCCTTTCTATTGACACGTTGTATCGCACACCAAAGTTATTGCATCCCGTGCCAGAGAAATTCTCCGGGAGCAAAGTGGAAGATGAGCAAGACGCCAACGATGAAGAGGACAAAGATGGCACGTACCGGTTCATGTTTTGTGTTTGGCGGTGGCACGTGACGTCACAGCAGCTACACATGTGTACTGACAGTGACGTCATAGCAGTCCACGGATTACACGCTACGCCTTGCTTAAACATCCCCACGGTTTTAAAAAAATCCGACGCGTGCATAGGGCGTAAATAGTGTCTGCCTAACCCAAATTTAAATGTTATTTCTGTTGCGTCTGTCTGGTGAATTAAACGAATAATAGACTTTGTGAGACGGCTTCTTTCAATGTAAAGTCAAACAAATCCACGGCGAGTACGAGTTTCAGAGTACCTTGTGAAAACGTAAATATACGCCGTACAGTGCGTTAACATTAACGGGTAACGCGAAAACAAAAAAGGTCCCTCGTTGTTGGAAACAGCTTTGGCGTGAGGCTGCGACAGAAAACAAATGAATGTATGAAAGTACGGAATGGTAGTGATAGGGAACAGTAGAAGTCGAGAATAATACAAGACGTACCAAGCGTGTTTCCCCAGACTCGGTTCGTTAGACGACACGCCGGTTTCCTTATTAAGCGGACGCCTTACGGAGAGTGTCGCGCGAAGGAAAAGCACGGAAACCGAAAGGAGATCGTGAAAGCGGGGGCAATAGCGCGAGAAGAGAAATGTTTAGGTTAACGCGTGCATGGTCGGGCGTAACTTATGGCACTGAAGTCACGAAAGAAAGCAGAACACTTTGTGTGCGAGTGCACTCCACGGGCCCCAGGAGAAGGAACGCGAAGTCGAAGGAGTTTACCACGAATACTGCTGAGAAATTCTTGATTTGTGTTTGTTTTGCTTTTTAGCTGTGAAACTGCGGTATAACGGGCTCCTCAGCGACGCTGGATACGACAGGTATGAAAACGCTTGCTTCAACAGTGAAAAAGAAAAAATATCAGAACGGGATTACGAACTGCGGGGCCGGGTTGGAGCGTGCAAGAACCGCACGCAATATCTGGAACTTAACATTTTCTTTATTTAGTTAATTATTGTTTCGAGTATGTCGCATAATGAGTTATCTGAGCATGGTTTTCTGTGGCCGTTATTATTCAGAAGAAAACAATTGATTGTTATGTGGGATTCTACGCCCCAAAACCACCAAATGATTATGAAAGACGCCGTAGCGGAGGGCTCCGGAAATTTCGACCACCTGGGGTTCTTTAACAGAACAAAACAATTGGTCTTGCTCAAATGCAAATAGCTTTGGTGAGGACTACAATACCATACTGTCCTGTGATAAAACACGTGGCTACTTACTGCCGAATCTTATTGCAAGTGAGCGTGAAGTGTGTCGGCGAAATCACTTATCACATGAAATAGGCAAAGTGTTTGGTGCATCTTGTTTTTTACACGTGATTTTTAACCATGTACCCAAGAAAGTTAAGATATACGAATGCGCATATCTTCACTTATTGAGTCCTATGTAGGCATTGATAGTACTCGGTCCACGTGTCAGAAATATTACGCAAGAATTGAGTTTTTTCAAAAATGGAAACAGTAAACGAACTCAAGCATACATAAAATAGAATCATCATATCTCTGCCAAAATGAGGTGAACTTGACGCCCTTGGGGGCATCCTTGGACTTGAAACAACAGCCTTTGAACCAAGTGTTCAAGTACCGTAGTGGTAGAGCATTATGCTGCAAGCAAAGCTTGTAACTTGTTTTGCCAATAGATACCAGGCAGCAGCTCTGGTGTGCCGATTCTGGTTGAATATACGTGCAAACGACATGTACGAAGTCTCATTAGGCTCAGTCATGACTATTGACTGAAACTCCAACCCCTTGGTTACCTCTGAAGATTTCTTTTGATTATTTCTATAGACCATGACTGCAGACGTTGGTAGAAACCAGCTTTGAGGTATCGACAACCTGGTCGATACCTCAAAATTCTCAGAACAGACACCGTTCTTTGAGATGTCAGAGAATGGCTTAAATGCAGGGAACGCATCATGCGGAACTTAAAGAAAAGTTCGAGTTTTTACTAAAAACTACCCACGCTGGCTTCAATTTCAAAGCAACGGCGAGTTCCTCTGAAGGGATTCCCCATACGCCAAACACAGCTGACAAGCTCTTCGAACTTTTAGGCTGAAAGAAAGGTCTTTCATCGAGACACCTCTTAGCAAGGAAACAAGTCTCGAATCTTGACGTGGGTAGAAAGCCTACCAGCTGAGGAGTCGACGGCGCTCAAAGAAACCGCGGCTCCTTGGCGGCCCTTCGTGGAGCTCCGTGTTAGCGGCAAAATAAACACGCTCGCCGACCTGTACGGACCTATACAGACTATCCCTTACCGATGGGCCGTCTCGGCTCGGGCTTTTAGTCCGCAAACGATCGTCAGCGTTTCTTGTCGTAAGGGGGGAGATTCATGGTGAGCTTCGTACACGCAGAGCGGTCACGACGCAGCCGATTCCGTGATTTGCTGCGGGCAGATGAGACGCCGCCTACCGCAAACGCACACAGCTGCTGGTCGACTCGGAAAGCCTCACAAGCCGCGTTGTCGCCAAAGCGAACGCGGTGCAACCTGTTGGCCACAGCGATGCGTTACGAATTTTCAACTTGTAATCACTGGCAATGCAACGACGTCTTTGCGAAAACACGTGTTAGCGTGACAAATAAATGCAACGTAAGACCGCAGTACGTTAGTACAATGTAATAGCGTCCGCTTCAGTGTCACGATTGGTGTCTTGACCTTTAAATCTGAGCAGTGTTCACCCTCACAACCTTCGGTGTCATGCTAACCCCCGTATTCATAAACGCTCCTCGACTCGACTTTCACCCTTCACTTGACAGAGTTGAGCACTGCGCCACTGTTCGGCTGAAAATGATGCTGCGCTACTCAAGAATCGCAGCAGATTACCACTGATATGCAGTGGCTTGCCGTGTCTTGAAACGGCGCTTCCATCGGCTTTCTCAAGTGAAGGTTGAGCGTTGAGTGAAGGGACGTTCTAGAATACGGGGGTAAGTGTCTTCGCCTTTAATTGTGAGCAGTGTTCACCTGCACAAACTGGAAGACTTCATGCATCAATGTGAAGCCAGAATTTTTTCATGGAAGGCAGGAGGGATGAGTACACCTATTTTCCACCTATGTTTGGGTATGGGTCTGAAGAACGGGTTCCTGCATACCTACACACGTCACACATAAAACTGAAAATTTTCTCAAGACAGTTTTAAAGTTATCCTCCCAGCCCCTCGGCTACGCCAATGTCACCCACCTGTCCCTCCCCAGAAGTTTGACGCAATCGGTCAACCGAAGTTACTCTAAACGACGCTAAACTCCACCCGAGCCTATTCGTGATTCACAAGTACATCGCAAATGATCTACAAGAATTCTCAATTGAAGACTCAACACCTCGATAATATGTATCCGACTGCCCACACAAACATGACCAATCCACGCCCCACTTGTGTTTAGCTGGACACATCTAAAAGCATTAAAGATTAGCCTGCTACAGGGAAAACTGAAAGTGCCTTTTTCTGAGTGTGCTGCTTCCTCCCTACGTCACGTGGCGCTGCTGTTACATCGCTTCCGTATCGAGAAGTGATAAAGACCTCCAAAGAAGAGTCACGGAAAACCCAACTGGTATCACCGAGCTCTTTTTCGCATCTACGCATCGTTGTGTCTGGCGTAAGAAGGGTGGCCGATTTCAGGGCGAACGATTTGTGTGAGCCCTAAGCCGCGATCCTGTCAGCCAGCCCCTGGGCATGCTGTCAAGAGGCACACGTCACTAGACAAGCAAGCGCCCAGAGCATCAGTGCCACACTCGGTGAAAGCGGCAGTCTCAATGCACGAGTGCGCGTTCCGCAGCTTCCCGAACGTTTCTCCCGGGCCGCTTATAGTTTACGTCCATTCAGTACGACCATTGGGAAACGGCCAGCGAGCGCGCCGCATTCAAAAGCCAAGCGTACGAGCGAGGGGGCTTCGACAGAAATGTAAAAAAAAAAGGGAGGATGCCCCCACCTCGGCGCAGCAAAGGATTCTGATTGGTTCTCCAGGGCCGTTTTTTTTTTTTTCGCTAGTGTTCACTTTCTGTAGAATTTTGTGTTTCGTTACATTTTCGTTTCACACTTAAGTGGTACAGCCGGCGCGTTTTAAGTTCTGTTGCATCAGCACACGGCAGAGTGAGGTAAGTACAGGTGAAGCGCTTCTCATATGACTAAATAAGACTTGTATAGATGCTCTCTCGATTGGACAGACCATTACATGAATGACATCATCATGCTTACATTTGTGGTGATACATAAACCGCTGTCTAGAAACAAAACTGCTAGTTGTAAGGTCGGAAAACCTTATTGACGACCACATCACGTAACCCTGACGTGGCACCATATTTTGAAAAAAATAAAGACGGTTAGGTTGGTGTCATGAATCTAAAGTGTATTATTGAGGTTCGCACGTCAAAGAGCAAATTAGTTGATGCCGATGGCACTGCGACAGCTTTGCATGTGTTGACCTGACTTCAAGAAAACTCTCCGAGTGAAGTCATTTCAATGCCGTATAATAACTTCAGCGTTGGACATACATTGGTTGTGGTGATTTGACGGTGAGAGACATTCTTTAACTTAGCGGTTTGTTTTAAAATATATATACACCTTTCATGAAAAAGTGCGGCACCAGCCCTTTACATAAAAGACATAAGATATATGTAGGCACCATTCCTGAAACTGCAGCTTGGGCAATTTGTTTCGTGATTGATAGATTTACCAAGGCAAAAAACAAAACACTTGAGAAAGAACACACACAATGCTGATGCTCTCCGCATCAGCGCTGTGTGAACGTGTGTTCCTTCTTAAGAGTTTGGCCTGGTCTTTTTGCGCTGGTATATCTGTCTGGCTTGCGCTGTCTGGCTTGCGACCACTCTCAGTGATATTTTTTTTTCGTATCTTTCTTCCACCGCAGTGTAAAGGACCCGTAAAGGTCCTTTACACTGCGGTGGAAGGAACTTTACGGACCCGTAAAGTGTCGCGTCTCATCGACTGTTGCAGGAATGAATCCAAGCGCCTTCCTCGTCTCCTCATGTCTCGTTTTGGCCGGCACATGGAGCTCAAGTCTGGCGTCGGAAGAGCCATTTTTCACCCACATGGCGTCTTGCGTAGGAGAGCCAATCACTGCCGTCAGTGTACCTCAGAATGATCAGGCAGCGCTCACAGCTTGGAATAACCGTACGTATACTACTTAGTGCGCCTTTGATGCAGTCATGAATCCTTAATAGCCGTGGTGGCGCAGAAAATCCACGTAGACGCCTATCAAAGAACTTTTAGATGCGAAGAAACTTATGGTCTAGCTCGATCCGGTGTGCTTCGTACTGCGCATGCACAACAGCTGGCCAAAGCCGTGCCAGAATGCGCCCTCCTGCTAGCACGTTCGGTCCAGTGTAAGGGGATGGGTAAGACGCAGTGGTAAGACGCTGTGGTCATAACGCACTGGCCCGCCCTGTGTGGCCCCTCGCCCTTACACTCTCCGGTCAGTCACGTGATGGCATCGGGGAACGAGATTCCGCAGACGCGCGATGAACCCACGTGCTTCCAAGTGGCGTGGCGATGGCCCTGTGTGGCATGCTCAAACAATCGTTCGGGACGAGTAACAGCAACAAAAACTACAGTGAATTCATGGCAGGCTCCACTTGCAAGGACGCGTTAACATCGGACACGGTACCCATGATATAAGCAGAACCAAGTCGACTCATGCGACGATTCGCGTGTTGCTTATGGCGACCTTTAGTGAAAGATGGTCTTACATTTTTGTAGGCTCTGTTAATATCTGATTAGTCAGTCATTGCGTGTCCAATCCGGACCACATGCTGCGTGGTCTCAGGATCATTGGGAATGCACTATATGTAAGAACTACTCGTAGACGATAGTTATAGCGCGAGAAAAGAACGACGACAAAGAAACAAGAAGGACACGAAGGACACGTGTCTTTCATGTTCTTCTTGTCTCTTTGTCGTCGTCTTGTCATACCAACTAGTACAAGCTGCCACACTTCTAAGCTACTCGTAGAGGCTTATGTATACACTGTTGCATTTTCGCATTACACTAAGATGGTAAGCGACTCAAGACAGTGTCCCGCAACATTCAGAAATATTTTGAATGAATAGCAATTAGTGTGTGCGGCCTAAATGTCCAGCTGACACTAATTCATTCAAAATGCAGTTTTGCCATTACAAAGGTTAGGTTGTTCAGCGTTTACCAAAGTCAAGCCCTTCACTTTCTTTCTAATCGCCTCTGTGATGGTCACTGCGCACCGATATTTGATTGGTATTACCTCAAGGGTACAAAGACTACAGGAACGAGTCGAAACAGTGAATTCCAGCTTAATATGATGAAGCTAAACCCGATTAAGAGAAATAATGCTCTAATCAGGGCAAATTTACATCGGAGAGAGCCAGCAGCAGTGGTAGGTGCATGTGTTATACCTCTATATGTTACTGCTATACTGTAAAACTTGAACGAACGTCAGTAAAGTGAACTATTATGTTGAACTAACCTTCTTTAAATCCCCGGACCCTCCGACGGGCCATTAGATCCAGCACTAACGATTTTCAGTTTATCAAAATTAGTGCACTGCGCATTTCAGTTGTCTGAAACGTATACTCACAGCGCTTTGCGTTTTGAAGACTATGTCACCTGTGAATTCCTCGTTGAGACATGCGACTCTCTGTCCACAGAAGAAATGGTATCGAGTGTCCTACTTCAGAAAAAATGAGAGGAGGAGGAAGAAGTAACCCTCGTAAAAAAGCACCAAGGTTTTCAGCTAAAAAAAACACTTGAAAAAAAAAGTGAAGTCATACGCTGTCCAACAGGGAATTGTGCCGGCACTATGTGAGAGCTTAGAGATAGTGATTCAATACATGACCATTGCTGTCTTAAATGTACAAATGCTACAGACGATTACTCCATTTGCGAAGCATGCTAAATAATCGAATCCACATTCCAATAAGCACCATTGCAAATGAATTTAATTTCAACAACTGATGTTTCCTTCAGCACCTGATAACTACGTGCAACATGATCATTTCAGTTCGGAGAAATTTCACTTTAATGCACTTTTTTGGGCCTCTTAAGGTTTGTTCAAATGAGGTTTCATTGTCATAAGTGTCATAGTGACAACCTGGGACGCCTGCGAAAACATGGTATTTTATCTATTGCTTCACTACGACAGATGCCTGTAGCGACACCTCGCGTCTTTGAGAAGAGCGCGATTACTTGTGGTTTAACAAGACTAATATCGAATGAAACCCAACAACATCTTTTCACGTCTCAAATCACATTGACAGGATAGGCACAGCCATGTAAAGGAGTAAAGTACACGAAGATTTCCGGCCGTAAGGGTAAGCCATTCCCACTGTAGTGCCCTCTTTTTTTTTTTTTTTTTGCACGAACGTGTTTTAAGTCGGGGTCCACCACGGCTCCTCTGGCGTATATCAGTCACGAATGTAATATAACGTTGTAAAATATATACTAACAGATTGGCAAGAAAATAAACGAAAAGAAATATTTCATCAGCGGGGCGTCGGTCGACACCAGCGACCTCACGCTCTTCAAAGAGCGACGCTAACCACTCATCAGTCACTCAGCAAGCCCTCTACAGCTTGTTAACGGCGAGCCATTTATATACACCATGTACCACTGGCAGTCCTCAGCCCTCAGAAACTTCAGCGTGTTTTGTCATCAGCAGTGAGATGGTAAGAAGGCGCGCGTTGGGCGCGTGCTCTCAATGTCGTCGTGCCCCACCACCCCACGTGCCTCCTCATGTCGTTGTCAAAGTGCATATGGTTCTCCTCTAAGCGTGGTGGTTCACTCGCTTGCATGCGTATATCGGGATTCGAACGCTTTGCATCTCTTGTGCTTCCACCGCAAGTTTGCTTTGAAGTTGCAGCAGTGGAAGAAGCACGAACGTCACTTCGCTCGATGCCATGGCCGCGTTTACGTAAGGAGCGCGCGGCTAACACACGAAGTAAGAATTGTGACAGTTGTTCGCGCTCATCCTGTGTATACAATTGCGTTGATTTCATGCGTCTTTATTTCTTTTTGAGAAGCGCGCTTTAACATGTCGAGCTGTGACAACTGTTTGTCCGCCCTCGATCTGGGTATGCTCGTTTCGTGCTTGCTCTATGCCTGAGGTGCGCGCTGCGAGTTTCGAGCTGCTTTCCTGTTCTTCGCGTGACGTTGCAGTTTGTTGCTCTAGCATTCGTTCGTTCGCCATCGTGGCGAAATAACGCACAATGAACGCTCAACTACTTCTGCTAGTACACGTTTCACTTTCGTGTTATGCTGATTCCTAAATAAAAGGGGGCTTAACCACGTTTTTTATTTACTATACCAGTCATTGAGCTCTACTGCCACCTACTCTAAAGAACATTCGTAACGTAAACACTTCCTTTTGTTGTTCTTTTTTCCACTTTTTTGAAGACACATATTTGGTGTACTTCGTATTTCCCAGAGGAGAGAGAGATAAATACTTCACTGATGAGCTGAATATGTTTGTCTTGCATTTCGCCTGACATTCTACTCCAGGTTCTAAGGGATGACTAGTTATGGGTGATGATATGATATGAGAATATAAAACAGGACATTCATTTGCCGCCTTTCACCAGCACTTTCAGGTTCCACTAGAGCCCATTTTTACGCGATCATCTGCTCCCTTAGCTTCACACTTCACTCATAATCACACATAATGACACAATTAAGTTGACACCTGAACCGGGGGAGACTTTCAGGAGTAAAATGCGCCTTTCTTCTACAAAGTTTTCAGGCAAAGCGGTGAAGGTGGTGGAGCTGCCTTTGCCCAGCTCTTTCTGAAAGCCAAAAGCATTGCGACGAAGTCAGCCGTTCTGCTAAGAAGTGAGTATTTAGCCTCGTGCAACCTTCACATGATCACTTATCGACGGTAATCCGTTCGTATTTGAAACAGAATGGACAGCTTCCAAACACAAAAGTTTTAAAGTTTAACTGGAGACATGTTCCTCTTCTTCAAAAAGACAACACGTACTCAGCTGCTTGATATCGCGGTCTATTACTCTCAAAGAGAAGGCAGGTTTTCGTGCCCCTTTAGTGGTATAGTTGTACAGCTGCTCCCACCTTATCACATTTGTGCAATCAAATATTTGTGTAAGTCTCCAATAGCAATAATAAAATAAATACCTTAAGTTGAGTGGCAGCTTATAGCCAGTTGCCTTGTGCACCCGTTTCTACGCGGATGCACCAGCTCGCGTTATTTCCTGAAATTCAGAGACAACGCGGTGCGTTTGCTCACTTCCGTTCGCACCATTCATTATGACAACGTTCTGAAAATCAGTAATGACAGCCATCAACTCAGATTTGTTCATGCATGTGCTCATGATACAATGCTACTTGATGTAATTAGTACAAGAATACTTAGTGTAGCATACCAGCCCGGTAAATCTACATCGTATACTTTTTTATCTGTCAATGTCACAACCATCAGTTCGTCTTTTGGACGATAGTGTAATTTTTTCTTCCCGGTAGTTTGTCTATT
Organism: Rhipicephalus microplus; assembly: GCF_013339725.1. Lineage (NCBI taxonomy): Eukaryota > Metazoa > Arthropoda > Arachnida > Ixodida > Ixodidae > Rhipicephalus > Rhipicephalus microplus. Next base: position 12,637,565 of record NC_051170.1, read on the forward strand.
GCCATAAACAACTTGATATATGAATGCGGACCAGTTTCAGCAGCATGCATTTGTATTTATTGACCACTGGATCAACGAAGGCAAGCAAATAGATATTTCATCGTGCAGCAAGGCAGCCCAATTTATGTACAAAAAGAGAACAATTTGACTACCGAGTGGTATGCACGAACAACGTACGCAGCCGTTTTTATTTTGGAGAAAGACAAGCTACTGTCAACCGCACCAAATCAAACTATGTCAATGTGCAATATGTGATCAGCATGCTAGGGCACAAGAAGTAGCACTCAAAGCTATGTCCACGAGAAAAGTTGCACAGAGCATTGGAGACATTTTCGTGGCGATGAAGAAGCCAGCACCTTATTTTGGTCCAGGAAAAAATACTATCGGGAACTACGGCAACGCCTGAATCAAACTAAGTAAAGTTTGTCACAACAGCAAACTAAGTCTCCCACATCTATAGCATCACTAATACAGGGAAAGACACCTGTGCTTGCCTATGTTGAACATAGCGTCTTCAAGATAAGTTCCCTTTGCGAGCATAATGCAGGATTCTGGAGCTGATACCAACTTTTCAATACGTGTCTATGACAGCGCTATCAATAGCTGTATGAGCCATATATAAGATGGACAAGCATAACGGCCGTCTAAACTGTGACAGTATGCACAGTTCTCAAAAATTAAGTGGCTAGAGGGAACATCTAAGATGCCATATCAGCAAGGTGCTGAAGGTTTAAAATAATCTGAAAAAATATCTTATTCTCCTTGCAGACAACTCTACTAAATCTTGATTTTAGTGTTGCGTCGTTGCAATACGCGGTTGTGCATTCCTTTTCACTTATAACCAAAGTACCAACTTACTTTTTTTTTGCCTTAATGAAGGATGGAACCGCTGCTTGAAGACGGTGTGCGTGCCAGACACGTCTCTACAGTCCGTGTCATGCATGAGCCTCTACTTTTCGTACAACCCGTACAAGCACGCCTGCATGCCACAGAAGGGCTTCTGCCAGCGGACCGTCAACCACTTCGCTTCGATGGAAGACTGCCGGATCGCGTGCACCAGGTAACTGCATCACCATCAGCTAACCGTGTTTGTAGTAAGGTACGAGTGAGCAATATACTCGTAGCGGTGGTGGGACCGTTCCTTTTGTTGAACCATGATGTAGTTCAACCACCGGGCAACCTTTATCTTAATCATCCGGTGCTATGTTCATTTTTTTACTGCCATTTCTCTAGTGAATAGAAAGGCCCGAAAAGTTTGAAGCCAGTTCCGCCATAGAGTATTGTCGTTCGACGCGTTGATTTATATGTGGGGTTTAACGTCCCAAAACCACCATATTATTATGCGAGATGCCATAGTGGAGGGCTCCGGAAATTTTGACCACCTGGGGTTCTTTAACGTACACCCAAATCTGAGCACACGGGCCTACAACATTTCCTTCTCCATCGGAAATGCAGCCGCCGCAGCCGGGATTTGATCCCACGACCTGCGGGTCAGCAGCCGAGTACCTTAGCCACTAGATCACTGCGGCGGGCCTGACGTTTGACGCAAAAATACAAAAATACTGGGACAGATACTATATAATAAATAGTTATTATAATATATTTAAGTAGTAAAATCAAGTTTGCAGGCATAGCGTGGCCGCCGCAAGCACATGGTCGGATCAATTGGCGAACAATGAGAGAAGCCCTTGACCTACAGAGGGCGTAGTCATGCTGATGACGATGATGACAAAGAAAGGTGGTGTCCACATAGGGTGGACGTTCATTATGTGCGCTGTTCATTCTTTCACACAAGAGCAAGAGAACAGACTTGGACACTGCGGTACTGACGTGTTGTTGCTTTCAGAGTTTGCTAAAAATGTCTACAGTTCCCGAAGTTGCCGCACACGACAAGAGAACTCCACGATCAAAGCCAAAGCTACTCCAGCCGTCCGCTACGGAGTCACAGTTTTACGAGACCACCAAGTGTGCCAGCTCAAACTCCGGTACTAATCTGCCATGAAAAAAACGAAATTATTACATTAGTGCTCATCGTGGTCTGTCGAACATCAAGGCAACATCCAATGCTAGCTACGCAAAAAATATTTTCATCAGTCTCTTGTATCGTTTGTCCTCGAAGACGCGCACAGATGAACACCACGACAGCCATCACACACTTTGACTTGATCTATGTCCCCTCCCTCTTGCGACACTTTTAACCAATAAGTCCAGACATTCCAAACGCTGAATAAAACCTTAATAAACGAAAGCATGGCACATTACTTCAAGATAGAAACACAGTTGCACTATCAAATTGTGAAAACACTCACACGCTCATATGAACAATTTCATATGGGCCAACCACCTGTTGGGCATCGAAACTTGAGTGTCTACTTAACCATTCAGATTACTTCCATAAGAGCATTGAACCCACAATTTGCACACACCGAAAGCATTTGTTGTTCGAAAATCCGACACAAATCATCAGCACACTTGGAAAAGGCAGTATCCTTCAAAAAAAAAAAACAGCAAAGGTGTCCAAGTATCACCCCACTGCCCCAATGAACGTGTGCCTTTTTCATGTCTCCGGAGAAAATGAAACATACAGAAGGCTTAAGCGAAGGGAAACCAGCTAAAAGTAAAGCCGTGAACGGCCTATTGAACCTAAATAAATTTCATCAATCCGCCCTATCATCATGTTTTGCGTTTCAGTAGATATTCTATAACCTCCCACTTGCCAGACCCGAAGTGGAATTATCTGCCTCATGTTTGGGCCCTAGTGTCACGGTAGCAATATCAAAAGAACATCGGCTTGAAGCTGCTACGGCGGATCAGAACGTCGTAGTCATTTATATATCTTTAGCATAGAAAAGGTAGACATGCATTAAAAATACGAGCACGAAAACATCAGACGCGTAATTCACTAATCGCAGGCTTGGTTCTTGCCAGCGGCGAGCTACCTTTTCGTAAACTTTTCTTTTTTCAGATTTATATCTATAATAAATGATAACAACCCCTGAAGTACTTGCCTTTTTTGTCGGTTTGTTCTGATTAGCGTTCTGTCTAACAACGAAAAAAACAAGCCTTTCAGAAGCTCCTTTTTTTTATTCATGCACGAAAGGAAGCCTTGCACTATGGACCCCGCCTTTCCCATCACCGACGATTTCTCACTCAATCAACTTCTTCATAGTCAATTATTGCTTCATGTGGACTACATATTCATGATCCCAGCAAAAAAAAAGTATCATTGCGAATTTCAGAAATAAAGAAAGCGTGAACAATAACTCTAGGGCGCTCCTAATTAGCCAAAATAATGCCCTTTAAAACTTTTAAATGGCATGATTAGGAGATAATGCCTCATAATTGCACGTTGCCTTACATTGTACGTTAGCTTCACAGGAGCTCTCAGGAACCATACATGGTCATGTGAAGTATGCGCCATACTATAAGGTTTACTTTGAGGGTGTTTAAGTAGTTCATGGTATACTGGACGCTCTTGTGCAAGGGCACTCAGCGGGAAAAACCGAAGCAAACCATTTGTTAGTAACACTTCCGCGATGTCACGCTTCTTACCCTTCCACCCGGCTCGTCATGACTGAGCTGTTTGAATGGTGTGGTGTTTCGCTTCGCTGGTCCTTGCGATGGCAGTTCTGCGGAGTGACTACCGAGGAGAGGGTCCCTTTCACTTTCAAGCATTGCTCTTCCCTTTTGTTCAGGCCGGTGTACTCTAGCACAGCGTGGTAGGAGACCATCAGCCGCTGTCATCGTACACCACGTTCATTATCTTTAAACACCATCAACCGACGTTAAAGCCAGCTAAAGTAACGAGGAATTGAAGAGCCGAGTGATAAATTACGTCATCCTTAGAACAGGTACGCAGCCAACCGATATAACCAGACATACAGCCTGGAAACATCGGAACAACAATTAATAGCACAAATGTTGAGGCATGCGTCTCTTTTCCTGATGCTCGCGCAGAAACAATTACATAATACTAGTCCAAACGTAAGGTACCTAAATACGTGACGGATTTGTGCCTAAAGAGTGAAATTACCTAAATATTATTTCAACATAAATGTATAAAGACGAATGAGTCATTACTTTCGCCGTTCAGACATGCTGAAGAGCAATAAACTATGGCGTACCTGATGTGTGTCCTTTAATTAGCTGCTTTTTTTTTCTAAATGCGAGTGAAGTAACCCTTCTTTTTGTTTTTCTCCGGTCTTGTTCTCACAGCCCGAAAGAAAGCGGCCGTTCGGCTACAATGCTAACGCCCCAAGACACCGAAGTCAGACTGATCATTATGCGCAAAAGGAACGGTGCTTCTGTGACACTAGTGAACAGCACGCTAAAGGTGCCACAGAAGAAGAATCTTTTCTTCGTCGGCTACCTTCTTCCCGACCCTTACGGTCCACTGGTAGGAATGCCGAAAAGCAGCGTCCATCGGCAAAGCTCCGTCACCAATGTTGCAGTAAAAACACCTGTAAAAGCTCCCACTCCTCAAGCGCCATGAAGGTACCCATGCCACCTCCGATGGGTGACCTTACGGGTTTTCCTCGATGGCCATTAAGCACTTCGAAGCCATCGCCCCAGCTTCAGCTTCCTAAGCAGTTCCCAGGTATGTTGGGTGCAGGCCCAACGGCAGGTCTACAATTTTCCAATGGAGATCGCTTTTCCTCGCTATCAAACTCACCAAACCTGTCCTGTTCAGAACCCTCCAACATTCTTGTTCGCAGCCAAGGGACAAAATCCTAACGCTCCTTCAGGACCCCCTTCGGGATTGAAGGAAACAAGTGCTTCTGAAATGTCCCCTGCAGGAATGAAAACAGTATCTGCCATACCATCAACGGGACAAACTGGACCTCTAGTAAGTGACGTGATGCCTGGATTCTCTTCAGCTCAACCACCTGCGAGTTCCTTGGTGTTCGGCATACCATCATCGCTTCCTCCCAGTGCAAGTTCCGCGCAAGACTCACTTTCACAGCCAACTCAGGCGCAGCTGCCAGTGCCCTTAGGACGACGCGCGGATGACTCGCCCAATACGTACAAGCCGAGACAGCTTTCCGACGGGTCGACGCCGACACTTCCTCCTGGCATGGTACATGCGTACTCGACAGAGAGTCCGATAAGCGCTCGCGACGAAAAGTCATCACTGGGCTCGGCCGAAGAAGACGAGTCCGAGGCGTCGACCTTGAACAGCTCGAGTGATGAAGCTTCTGAAGGGGCCGAGACAGCGTCGAGCACATCAGAGTCAGGTCCTGAAGACGACTCGGGAAAAGGTCGGCACGCGAGGCAACTTCCGCCGGGCCTCGCCCTCGCGAGGCGAGGCAAAGATGAGAAGCCACATAGGGTGGCCCCGATGTCGCGGCGCAGCGCCAGGGAAAGTGAGTCGAGGGAGCCGGTGGTCGAGGAAAAAATCGTCCCCTGAAAGGGCCCATCTTACGGGAATGCGCACAGCATATCGCAGAAGCGCAGCCGCACCTTTTCGACGTCGAGTCGCAGGAGAGGAAGCGGTGGTCTACTCTCGACGCCCTGGGCGCAACCTCGAGGCTCTCACCTTTCTCCATCTATATCCCTCTAGTAAGGGGCACGCTGCCACGAGTGGAGTATGCAGTAAGACAAGACGGCAGGAAACGAAGTATGTGCTAGTCCTTATCCACGCAATAAAACTGTTTGCTGTAGTTCGTGCATGATCTCTTTCAGCGCTGTAAAAGGAAAAAAAGTTACGATGCACCTATGAAAACAACTAATTAAGTAAAGGAAATGTACGAGTGAATTATGTTCAGTTAACTCAAGTTGGATAAGTATTATTAAAGGGAAAAAATGAGTTTATTCCGGAATGGAGACATCACTCGCCGATGGTGGGTGCTGAACACACATTAGCTAGTCAGGATGAACGGGGATCACAATCCACCCAGAATGTTCTTTTTTTAATATTGCATGCGCATACATACGCGCACGAACACAAACACACGCGCCAACATACGTGTAACTGGCGTTGGAGATCAAACTGCCGGATAGCCAAGCCACTTCAAATATTTTGTCCACGCTATGCGCATACGTGCATGATATAGTGTGCAGTAAATAATCAAAAAAGCTTTCCCAAGTTAGCTTATATTAGTAGGCGACAAGAATTATCTGGTCATAACCACTGTGGTCAGAACACAGCTCGTCAAGAGTTTGTGCCAACCTGCGTTGGTAATTTTTTTTTTCCCTGTGTGCGTGCGCCTCTGCCCCTTAAAGAAGTTTTTCCACATTCACGTAACGATGAAAACAGGCACATGGTCATATTAACCTTGCATGTACCGCTATTTAGACAACAGTGTGAAGGCTAAAAGCAAAAGCAAACATTGGTCAAACGAGAAACATTTGTAAAGAGCGGAAACTACCGCATACTGCACTGCAGCAGAGCGGCAGGTCACAGCGGTAACTTTGCCTTCAGACAGCTTATATGGCTGGTTTAGCTTTCCTTTGGTTTGATAGCGAACATTTCAAATCTAGTTTCCACTAGGGCATTAATTTTCAACGACCTAATCTGAGGGGTATAATGCAAGAAATAATGTTTCAATTATAATTCTCGGGTGTTAATGTCCCCCCCCCCAAAAAAAAAGAAAAAAGAAAGCTATACGATTATGAGGGACGCCGTAGTGGAGATCATCGGAAACTTCTACCCCCTCGGGTTCAATTACGCGCACCCAAATCTACGTACACTGGCCTCGAGTATGTTCGCCTCCATAAAAAATTCGGCCGCAAGCGGCCTGCATTCGACCGTGCGACCTACGAGTCGAACATCAAAACCACTACACCACCATGGCAGGTAGCTATAACGTTCGGTTTGTGCGTGTCGCTTATGCCGACGTAACAAACGCGGGAACTACAACCTTTGAACAGCGAAGTAGTTGAAGGTAGCCGTCGTTTGTGCGGACCACGCAAATCCCGCTACTCTTCCATTGGTAAACCACCAATAAATAAGAAAGCTATGGTCATCTTAAAGAGACACTAAAGGGAACAATTTATGCCGCACTAATGAATTATAAATTTATAATACCGTACACACGACTTTTGTCACGACAAAGCGCTTGGTAAGCGAGAAAACGCACGAAAAAAAAATGTGGGTGGCGACGCCATCTCGACGTTTCCGCACCAAACACCGTAACTTCATTGATTTTGAAAGTGTCTGCTGGGTCATATGTAGTTGCTAATTGGTAAAAATACATCGCATCGTACTGTAAGGAGACCATAGACATACATACCAAATTTCAGGAAACTTCACAGAGCGAACGCAACCAAAATACGCAAAATATTGTTTGAAAACCATCACGTCCCGCGCGGAGACTTCAGTAAAAAAGTTTAAAAGTGAAACATTGACCTTCAGTTTCTCCTCTATTAATAATCAAGATATGGCCGATCACTAGCTCCTCTTCCTGACGTCTGTGGTAAGTAGCCTGAATCGTTTCCGACATCACTTTGCGTGTCGTCTGCGATGATGGGCACAGGCGAGTTAGCGAGTTTTCTGACTACCTTCCCTCCGCTGTAATCACGATGCCTCTCACGATGCTGTTGAGGCTTGCGCGAATATTCTAGCTCTGTAGATCGGGCACCTTCGATGTTGCCTAGCACGACATCGTATAGAGGGTTCTTCATGCATTTAACTCGCACGACACCGGTGAAGAACGGTGTGTCAATAGAAACGATTGCCTCCGGCAAGTTGTGCACTGTTCTGTCGAGCAGAAAAACCGGACTTGTAGTGCCCGTAAACTTCCCTTCCGGGACAAGCCTTTCTCGTACCACTACCGTGTTGCATCCCGTATCTCGAAGTACAGATACAGTTTTGCCCTCAAGCAATCCTCTCACTACAGGCAGAGTTCCGACATCAGCCACAGTTGGGGTATGCGTCGACGTCATATTCACGATCGGGATAGTCTCCCCAGTCTGGAGTACGACGTACCCTTCATCCGGTTTCTCCGGTGTGCAAGCGTTGTCTCCTTCTTTGGGTGACAGCGTGCACGACGCCAACTGCTTTTCCTGGGTTCGAGTTGTCTCTATAGACGAACCGTTTCTGCCACTCGACCAGCCTGTTGCTGACTGCTTATTTCTTGCCCGAGACCAACATTCAGACGCCCGGTGCCCTGTCTTATTGCACAAGAAACAGAGACTTTGGCCCTTGAACTGGCGCTTAGCAGTTTCTGCTTTACGAGCATTGCTGAGCTCTCCTTAGATAGCTTATCCTTGCCCAAATTGAACAAATCTTGGACTTCCAGAAAGCAGTCTGCGTTCTGCGCTAAAGAGTGCAATTTCTTACAGTTCCTCTCCTTCAGAAATACCCTCAGGGTGGGTGAGCATCCCTTCATGAACTGTTCTGAAATCATTACGTCGCGAAGAGCGTCATATGTTTTCTCGACATTTGCCAGCTCCATCCAACGGTCGAAATGACCTGCTATGCGAGAAGCATATTGGAGCCCCGTCTCCTTGTCCTCTGGTCTCGCCTTGCGAAATTTCTCGCGGTATCCTTCAGCCGTATACCGGAATCGTAACAGCAATGTTGCCTTCACCTGATCATAGTCGGTGGCGGAAGCAGAGTCAAGTCGACTAATCACGGATAACGCCTCTCCCGTCAGGCACAAGCTGAGCGAAAAGGCCCATTTGCTCCGAGGCCACTCCTGAGACACCGCGACGCGCTCAAAACGCTGCAGATATGCGTCGAGGTCGTCTCGTTGAACGGTGGCAATAGCTTGTGCGGGCCACAGCTATCCATTACAGCTGGGGACGCTGCGTCATCGCTTGCCGGTCTCCCTATCTCTCCCGCGTTCGAACCAGTCTTCTGCTCTTGCAACTTTAGCTTCAACAGCAAAACGCGCTCCTCGGCTTGCAGCCGTCTTTCCTCCAGCGCTATCTTTTCTCGCTGCTCGTCGCGAACTTGCGCACGAAGGTCCCTTTCGATAACGCGCTCCGCGTCAACCCATTCCTGCAGTGCATCGTTCTTTTGACCACCCCTTTTTCTCTATTTTCATTCTCCTGCGAACAATATGTGCCCCGACTCCTCCACTGTCGCCAAATCGCCAGAGTTGAAACTGAGGCAAGACATCAACACCGCAAGAGTCTGCATGACACACCTCATAGTGCTGTGTTCTTACAGCATACTCCGGACACCAGTTCGCACTCCTGGTTTGTCTTATAACGTGGTAATGTACAACAGACGATAGCATAAAGGGAGGTATATAAACATGGCTTGTGGGACAAATTTCAGTTTCTTTTCCTTGGCCCATACACAGTCTTGGAGCACACTTATCCCGTTAATTATCACGTCGACCCTGTTTCTGCTCCAATCGACCGGCGCCGTAGTGGTTCCGAGATAGTTCATGCCTCAGGTGGTCTCCGCACCTCTAAGTTGTGGCCAGCATAGCTGCACCCACGTGGGGGGAATCAGTGTGGGCATTTATCAGGCGCTTCATCGCCTGCACGTTATCATTATCGCACTGTGTTCTTCATCACTGGTGGGTACCCATATTGAGGTTTATTCTGTGTTCCTCGGATGTTGCTGGTTCACCACGCCTTCAAGGTATATCAAAGGCGTGTAAAGTGCTACTTCATAATACATTGCTGAAATTAACGACATTGTAGAGTTTTAAGAGTACAATTCATGAATCTATGTCGATTCATTGTTTCACTTTAGTGTCCTTTTAACAAATATGTGCCACTATGCTGCCCGTCAGGAAACTATCGTCGTCATAAACGCGAAACAATGAACAGAATTGGCTGTGAAGTTATGACGATGAGCCGAACACCTCGAGTACGTACAAAGAGAATCACTAGAAAACAGGAAAGGCAACGGCAGCCGCAGGAACTCCGAAGTGATGAAAAACCTACGCCAACGCTGACGTGCTCATAGATCTATGAAAAGTAACAACGCTTGGTTTCAGCGCGAGGTCCTGTCTCTGGAATTTGGACATCTGTCTGTGGTTTAACACGCACCTCCCTGCTATGAGAAGGAAAGTATAATAGCATCACTTAGCTAAATCCTCACAACGACTTTGCAGCAAGCTAGAAGCAACCTGCATCCCCCTGCTAAATAACCTAAAATAAAACAGGTTCAGAATCGTTCATTTTCGCTGTTTAAAGGCTTGCTGTGGTTCAGTGGAAGCTTCGCTTTTTTTATTATTTTACCGAAAAAAGCACCAAAATTCTCAACGAACCCAAGTAAGGAAAAATGAGCTCAAGCTGTTTACGAAAGCATAAGCGACATGAGCTGTTTTTATCGCAGTTTCATTTTGCCGTTTTCTTCAATTTCACAGAATAAGTAGTGCGTCACAAAATTTATTGCATGCGACATATTACGAAATGCAACAATGAAAACGTTGTAAAGGGTGTGACAATGTGAAGACCAAAAGAAAAGAAAAGCGCATACGCGTTTCATATTTTTGCTTCAGAAGGTAGCCCGTGAGTGCTACACGAGGTCTAAACGACTGCACGTAATTAAGGCTGCCATTCAGACCCCAAATAGAATGCTTCAGTCGTGACAAACAACGCGCCAAGTAAAACTGGCGCCTGCGTACGATGCCACGGACTTCACGGCGGCCATGTATGCTGTGCTACACGTGCAAAATAAGCTCACCCAGCACGACAAGCGTATTGCTGCCGTCATTTGTAACGCAACAAATGGCCAAGCCGTTTGTGCACACAAGCGAAAACAGCTCACCGCTAAAGCGACGCGAAATACGACGTGACGGGCGTAACCACCAGCACATGACCGGTGCGCCGTTTACGTTGCTTAGTGCCACTGTATAAACGTTCGTCGCCTTTGGTCTTGGACACAGTTTGCGTTTTCATGTCGATAGAACGGATGAACCAGAATCAGACCATCGTTGTCTATCCGAACAATAACGAAGTTGAGGGAATGATCAGGGTGTGAAGAAGATGATGTGCCTGCAGCAAGCAGCATCGCCAACGCCCGGCTCTCTCGGCTAGTGCTTCAGTTCGCTGCTGTGCCGATCGCTGGACGGTTCTTCACGCTGTCTCGTCGCTGTCTTTAACGGCTAATAAACCTCACATTTGGGGAGGAGGTTTACTCAAACTGGGAGGTTCACTCAAACACCTGTGTTTGAGTGAACTCACAGATTTCGGTGGCGACGTCGTACGCGAATTACCCGACACCGGCGAGCATGCAGACACACGGCTGTGGTACAGAGATGCCGTGCACAAAGGTGCGCCAGCCGTATGTGCATTTGTGGGGGCTGTTTTCCGAGGTATTCATACTTCCTCGACCATGGGCTTGTCGGCAACAAGCCGTTCCGGGTATGGCAAGAGGTGCGCTATTCTAAAGCTCCCTATTAACGCATGGCATTTGTTGCCCTTACCAGCAGAAAGGGAAGTGTTACGCTGCTAAGTACGTGGTTGAAGGTACAATTCTCGGCGGGGAAGAAGAAAACAGGAGTGAGCATTGCAGAAGGCAAAAAAAAAAGAAAGATAACTGTAGTACCTCAGGCACGCAGACTGAATGCTTCAATTGTTCCCGTTTTCCAGATAAGGCAAGGGCTCCATTTTTTTTGTAATGCTGGGAAGAACGAACGAGTGAAGAGAATATCACGTCATAAACATTCGATGATTTCTGCCTACCTCTTTCACCAAAGTTTTATATCTCTACCTCTCAGTGTTCACCGAGTTGGCCGCCAGGGTGGCTCGATCCCTCGAGCTCGATTACAGTACAGCCTGTTAACTTCCTTCTCGCTGCCTCGGCCCTACCACTGCCACGACCCCTCAATGCCTTTACCAGAAAGAACACACATAAATTCTCGTTCTTAGCACCAGGTGAAGCTGAGTAATAAATACTAGAGGCTCACCGTGTTTCTCCAAAGCTGAGCAGCCCAAGCTCTGACGACGTGCACTGGCGCATGAAATAATGCGGACTACGCTAGGACGGGCTCATCTGCTAGTGAGCCGCCGGTTGTCGACGTCCCGTCTTGAGCGGATGCCAGCATGGGAGTCATGTTCCACCAAGAACTCGAAGATAAGCACAATCTTGCTGCCTGAGACCGTCGCGGCAGCCATCATCTCCGCCGTTCCGATAAACAGTGCAGTCAGCGTCTTAAATCACGATTCGTCGTCGCATTACTTGGTGAGGCATGGCATGGCGATTCCGTGTTGCGTTTTCAGTTCGCGTTTTCCTCCTTGAGACATCGGCGCTCGCCGCCATCCTATAGAAAATGCTACGTCACGTTTATATAGCGCACACTCCGTTCATGACGACGAAGCAGCGGGCGCAAAAGGATAAGACGAAAAGAGACGCGCAACATGGATGACAATTATTCCAAAACGGCTTGTTCCAGCAGAGTTCGTGCTTATATCGCTTAGTAGTGCTTGACTGTGGGGCGCAAAATACATTTCGTGAAAAAGGAAAAAAGAAAACAGAATATAAAGAAATTGAAGTGCTAACTACCAACTATTTAGTGACACTGGCAGAAGGGTATAAAAAAATAAAAAAGATGCCTTCCGCGCATGCATATATGGATAGAGCCAATGTATGACGTGGCGTGCTCAATATAGTATGTTATCAAGACAGCGTGTTTCCGACGAGTACAGCGTTACACATACATATTTCACTCGCAAAATCAGGTCCTTTATTTTCATGTACGACTCCAACAACCACCTGGCAGATTGTTCGTTGCATTGCGGCGAATCGGCACCTTCGCAAAGCATGCCTCTTTTTTTTCTATCCCACTTTTTAACGAAATGTACTTTGCGCAAGAGATAAGCATGTACCTAAGCAATGAAGATAATTGTGGGGTGTATACACCCCTTTTAGGCACTCTATTTTCAGAGCGTGCATGACTGCGATCACAAAAGGTGCACTTCGCCGAAGGAATACTTTCGATAGTGACATATTGGCCACTGTAGTGCGTTTCGGTACGAGCTCACGTGGTCCGTACTTTATTTGTTGTTGACTGTAACATTCCTATCAATTGAGTTTTTGGTTTAACTAGATGCGGTCATCTCATGGGTATGCAGATTGCGTAGCCCTCACGAAGATACCAGAATTTTTTTGAATACCGAACGCATTCAAAGCTTGCTTGAGCGTTCGTCACTCAATGGGAGCCCGCTACAGATTAGCGTACGACACATGCGCAACGCAGAGCTTTGCGTAGCGCTCCACTGTGCAACTACATGCTCAGTTCCTGTGTAACCGCTACATGACGCAAAGAATACGGGCGTAAACGCGGAGCACGCACATGACTTGGTAGTAGGCGCTTCCTGCCGTCGCCTGCACGACTCATTTCAACTGTACAAAGAAAAAAATAGGTGTCATTAGACACGGTAGGCTATAGCGTTCGTTGGGTGCGGGTGCTATTTCCGTCACTTCATGCCATGGATATGCAAGAGGGCAGCTCATGAAGCATCTGCAGGGCCAATGAACGCTAACGCAAGAGATTTGTGTACCTTACCCTAAAAAATGCCTAATATTTTGCGTAGGATGCAGTCACCTACATAGTGCCGCGTTACACGGTTTATAGCGAGTAAGAAAGCACTATCTTGCGAATCTTCTTATGCGCTGGTTCGACTTCCACACGAGACGTGCAGTCGTGAACGCAGATTGCCCATTTGATTTTTGAGCGCCGTGAACTTGAACACGCATGCTTTGGAAAACGGTTACCAATATGCCGAGGGGGCATCAAAGTTCTCATGCCACATTGCCCCAGGAATACATGGGATAATGACGTGAAAACTTTTGACCACCCGTGTACATAGGCTGCTCGCAAACGTCAGAATAAATAAGAATGCAGTTAGGTATAGTTAGTGTTAGACTTCTTAGACAGCAGCATCTCGCGTGTTTAATTCTTCGAAGGTTTTTTTCCCCTTTTTTTAGAGTTACAGCGTTAAAAAAAAACTCATTTCGCATAAATGTCGGCGTCGTTGGTTGGGAGCGAAAAATCATCTTGTGCGTGACCGAAAAGCCGAGAAACATGCTTATAAAACTAATAGTAAATGTTTCGGGGCCCGAGTGAGAATCGAACCTAGGCCGGTTATATGGCGAATATAGAGAAATGCTCAGAATATAACCAACCACTATACATAGCCTTCATAGATTACGAGAAGGCGTTTGATTCAGTAGAAATATTAGCCGTCATGCAGACACTGCGGAATCAGGGCGTCGATGAAGTATATATAAACATCCTGGAAGAAATTTACGGGGGATCAACTGCTACCATAGTGCTTCATAAAGAAAGCAACAGAATACCAATCAAGAAGGGTGTAAGGCAGGGGGACACAATCTCCACAATGCTTTTTACCGCGTGATTACAGGAGGTTTTCAGATGCCTAGAATGGGAACAGTTAGGGATAAGAGTTAATGGAGAATACCTTAGTAACCTGCGCTTCGCCGATGACATTGCATTGCTGAGTAACTCAGGGGACGAATTGCAAATCATGATTACGGAGTTAGACAAGGAGAGCAGAAAGGTGGGTCTTAAAATGAATCTGCAGAAAACGAATGTAATGTACAACAACCTCGGAAAAGAGCAGCGCTTCGAGATAGGTAATAGTGCACTTCAAGTTCACTTCAATAGTGCACTTCAAGTAATAGTGCAATAGTGCACTTCAACTATATCTACTTAGGGCAGGTAATAACCGCGGAACCGAACCACGAGATTGAAGTAACTAGAAGAATAAGAATGGGGTGGAGCACATTTGGCAAGCACTCTCAAATTATGACAGGTAGATTGCCAATATCCCTCAAGAGAAAGGTATATAACAGCTGTATCTTGCCGGTACTTAGCTACGGAGCAGAAACCTGGAGACTTACAAAGAGGGTTCAGCTTAAATTGAGGACGACGCAGCGAGCAATGGAAAGAAAAATAGTAGGTGTAACCTTAAGAGACAAGAAGAGAGCAGAGTGGATTAGGGAACAAACGGGGGTTAAGGATATCATAGCTGAAATCAATAAGAAGACATGGGCATGGGCCGGGCATGTAGCGCGTAGACAGGATAACCGCTGGTCATTAAGGGTAACTAACTGGATTCTCAGAGAAGGCAAGCGGTTAGGGGGAGACAGAAGGTTAGGTGGGCAGATGAGATTAAGAAGTTTGCGGGTATAAATTGGCAGCAGCAAGCACAAGACCGGGTTAACTGGCAGAACATGGGAGAGGCCTTTGTCCTGCAGTGGACGTAGTCAGGCTGATGATGATGATGATGATGATGATGATGATGATGATGATGATGATGATGATGATGATGATGATGTATTATCGCAGTAATATTGCGCGGCCCCGGCGTACCTTGCCATCGGGCGTCAGAACGTGTGCATGGTTATCATAACGGCTTCATGGCTTGAAGTCGGCCGCCTATCACAAAAGCGACACACGTTACAGCCCGTATTCCCTTAAGATCAAGCACTGGCTGCATAGCTATAGATCGCAAACATTTCACGCGCATAATTTCTTGTCTTTGAAAGCATGCTACCCTTTCCACAGGATGCAATCATATCCGAAAGCTTCACTGACGCAAGCGACTTTCAACTTTATCGATTGCATCGCTATAATTAATATCTGCAGTTTACACGTTCCAAAACCACGATAATATTATGAGAGACGCCATAGTGGAGGGCTCCGAAAATTTCAACCATCTGATTTTCTTTATTGTAACTGACAACGCGCATTACGTGGGCCTCTACCACTTCCCCACCATCGAAATACGACCGCCATGGCCGGAATTGAATTCGATTCCATTGTATTTTAAACCTCTCGAGTAACATCGTACAATAAAAAAGTATGCACTAAGTGGTTGAAGTACGCACTAGGTACAGGATAGTGCTATCGCGCTGATCTCTTAAAAGGAACACTAAAGTCAAATAACAATTTACGTCAGAGTGAAAGCTCAATGTATGACGACATCTAAAACGACAATATTACCAACAACAGCGCCCTACTTACCGAGAAATTAAGTTAAATTCACAAGAACACAAGCACCGCAGGAGGACATTTTCAAAATGATCCCGATGACATCAGGCGGACCGCCTACAATTAGTCACTAGTTATCGATCTGACTGTACTATATAAGGAACCTTCCGTACATCAAGAGACGCTATAAAATGCTGCTTGTTCGTGTCTGTTTGATTAATGAAAAAAAAAAAAAAACGCCGGACGTTACTATTGAGAATGGCGCGAGTAGTTCAAAAATTCAATTTCGCGTGTTTACACCGGTCAGGTGGTTCTATCTAGCGGGGCGCAGTTCAACCAAAAAGCGGCTGCAATCTCAAAGCCAATGGCGGGAAATCGATCAATGGCCGTTGTTGCAGCTGTGGCTCTCGCTGGTTTTGGTCTGCTGCAACTAGCGCAGAAAAGTCAGGCAACGTTGTGCACGGCAACAGTGACGTGAGTCAGTCTGGTCGGTTCGCTTCTTGAGGCGGGTAATTTGAAGTGCGATAACCCGATGCGGAGCACCAAAACGTGATTTTATTTCAAAATTGTCCCTCCCTTGACACAAAAGTAACACTACGCTATTTCAACAATCAACGTCGACTTACTAGTTGCCTTTAGTGTCCCATGAAAGGTTAAGTATAAGGGCAGTTAACCCCCCCCCCCCTTTTTTTTTTCTTATGCTACTCTCTATTTTTTTGAACTTCGATTTCAGTGCATTTACGAGCCCTATTTTTTATTGTTTGGAAATAAGTAAGGGAGCACGAAATAATAAACAACGTTTTCAGGCTTTCCTGTAGTGTTGGCCGATAGGCGCGCATGTTAATCCCCCCCCCCCCCTTCCTTGCTGCAGGCTGGTGCCCATGAGCATCGAAGCCCATAACGCGCAGTACGAATCTTAAGACAGAGCAATGAAGTTGTGTGAGTCCACCGCGTTGTTATAGTGATTACTGTAATCTGCTACTGATCCAAAAGGATCCAATCCCTGCTGTGGTTGTAGCACTTAGATGGAACAAAATGCCACAAACCCGTGCCGCGCTACGCCAGTGCACGTTAAAGAACACCTGCAGATGGTCGAAATTTCGAGGGCCTTTCACTACGGCGTCCCCAATAGTCATACCTCGGTTTTAGCCAATAAAACATTAAACATTACTAAGCCGCACGCATGCAGGTTAACATATCGCTAGCCTGTTGCTGGTGCCATCCTGCTCTCTATTTGACGCTTCGCACCTGTTTATAACGCCAAAGAACAGCGCGTGTTCTTGTAAATATTTTTCTGAAACAAAATAAAGCCGGACTGTTGATCTTTCACTACAGCTCGCTATTGGAAGCTTGAGTGGTATTACGGCTGCTCTAGCCGTAATACCAGTCCGCGTGCTTCAACCACGCACTTAGTGTCATACTATATGATGTTATACTCGAGAGGTTTAAACTGCGGATTACTACAATGTAATAGAGTTCGATTGCGGCCGCGGCAGTTACCTTTCGATGGAGGCGAAATGGAAGAGGCTCGTGTACTATGCGATGTCAGTTCATGTTAAAAAAACACCAGATGACCGTAATTTCGGCAAATGGTTTCACGGCAAAAAACTTCAACGTTTGCTGTTTCAGTAAACAAGGTGCTGTACAAAAGGAAAGGGAAAAGAAGAGAACGAGGAGGGGTGCAGTCATTGATGAACGATGCGAATAGTAAAAATGTGGTTCTTCATTCAACGGACTTACTTATTGAAGCCATATCATCTACTGTTTTATACTAAAACCACATTCACAATACCACTCTTGTATTGTTTGAATAGAAATAAGTTTATAGGCCTTATGTGATCAGAACTGTCCTGTACCACCGACCTGTGTACGGAGTCTAGCATTATGTAACTGTCGTGGTGATCTTACGTGCGCGATTACCGCAATCTTACTCACAGCATCTGCTGCTATCAATACAATTGCAATCGAACACTGAAGTCGAAGGAAATAATATATTTCCTCAGCTCTGTAACGTACTTTCCATTCGTTGCCACTTGACAGAAGGTGCTGTAATTGAAGCAATAACCAATTCACAGGAGCACACACGAATCTCTCGCCAAAGCATAATTTATACAAGAATAGCATCAGCCATGTTCTATACAATAGTAGTTCTTCCTCTGTCAGCGCCCATATCCGTAACCACCATATCCCCCGTAGCCGCCGTAGCCACCACCACCGTAACCACCACCTCCGTAGCCACCACCGTATCCGCCATAACCATATGGTCTGTGGT
The DNA here is from genome assembly GCF_013339725.1 of Rhipicephalus microplus. Taxonomy (NCBI): domain Eukaryota; kingdom Metazoa; phylum Arthropoda; class Arachnida; order Ixodida; family Ixodidae; genus Rhipicephalus; species Rhipicephalus microplus. The sequence goes on from NC_051170.1 coordinate 12,655,703, forward strand.
GTTGATGATAATGATGATGAGGATGGTGATGATAGCCGTGGTGATGTCCATAACCACCATGACCTCCGTATCCACCGTAGTAGCCACGTCCGCCACCACCGTAGCCTCCGTAGCCATAGGGCCGATTGTAACCCCGGTAACCACCGCCGTAGCCGCCTCCGTATCCACTTCCTCCGTAGCCTCCGTATCCACCGTAGCCTCCGTAGCCTCCGTAGCCTCCATATCCTCTTCGGTAACCAGCCATCGCAACGCCGATGACAAGAAACAGCGCCGTGAGGAGCAGCTTGGTTCATGGAAACACAAGCACACACAAACGTCCCAGTCACGATAAAGAATATCTGTATGCACATATTATTAGGTCACATCTAGTACGGGTGTTGTTAAGTTATATAGTCGATCTTGAAAAAAAAAGTTGGCCACAGTTTGAGTGATGTTCCTTCCGCAATTCCCTCACCTAATAGAAATTAAATCACAAAATATATGAAGTGGTAAAGAGCGAAGATGCACTTGTTTTGCGCAACATGGTGACCAAACGAATCTCAGTATTGTAATAGAGTTGGGCAGAGGCATTAATTTTTCGCGCTATGAACACAGCCAAAGATCATTTTAGCACTTGAAGCAAACTGGGAAAGCTCAATTCTCAATTTCATGCGGCAATTGCACAGTCTCTTCAAGAATGTTTCAATGGTTTCGAGATGTAGGACGGCAAACTTCAGACTGAAGACTCTTGAGGCGAGATTTTGAAAGCGCCGTGCGGCTTGCCCAATAGCTTTTCCGGCCTTTAATTCTAGTACAAGGCTGCGATTTCTCTAAAAATGCCAGTCATCGCTCGCTGTCGTTACAGATGACCGCTCGTAAATAATGAAAGGCAGAGAAGTGTGCTCACCGAGTCGTGTATTCATGACGTAATCGTTTGGCCGACCCACGATCACGCGAGCTCGTTCACGTGTCACGTGTTCACTTCCCCACAATAAACTGCCCCTCTCAACTTGATCGCCTTGATGGCGTAAAAGCTAAAAGCAAGCTTTAAGAGTCCAGCTTTACTTTTTTGTTTCTTTGTTCTTTTGGGGGGAGGGGGGAGGGTGTTCTTTTTTGTTTGACTCACGGGAGCGTTCAGTGACTTAGCTATATCACCATGTGATAGTTCAACGAGGGTATGTTACGTCTATATATATATATATATATATATATATATGTTGAATTCAACGAGACATGTAGGTTTTTGCACATAGTGGTCAGAGCAACAAGAACGTATTGATTGGGCCAGCGCTCGCGCAGAATAAGTCAGAAGGGAGACCCGATTAATAATCTGAGTGCGTATGTCATTATTCTCTTTCAGTTAGCTGCGCCTTTATTCGGGCTTTTTTTTAATGATATATTTGCTAAAACTGCCACGGTTGTTTAGGTGTTTTTACAAACACGTGTCAGTAGCACAACACGCCAGCAAGAGCTGTATAATTATGAGAACAAAATGCTTTCTAAGCTTCTGCTACGAAGCAGTGCCTAGTTGAGTAAACAGCTGATTTAGATTTAGCAAATTTTTTAGCACATTCATTTTTTCCGGTATATGTATAATCAGGGACTTCTTTTGAATGCGATGCATTTCTTAGCGAACTTCAGCGACTTTGAGCGTATCTATCTATCTTTCTATCCGCCTATGACTTTTAACTCTCCTGGCTGTTTCAATAAAGGTATCGATACCAAAATTGGTATGACATTATATTACTACATGACGATCATAACTGATTATTCATAACATATGAAAATCACGACATATATGTCATGACTGTCATGATTTACATTTTATGGTCTTGCTGCTCTTGCGGTGGTTTCGTTCACATGACATATTGCAAGGCTGGTGTGGTATCACATGACGGCGTGGCGATCATAAGTGACAAACCCTAACGTAGAAATCATGACATGCACGTCATGTAAGTCATGACTACGCGCCATTCTCATGGTACGCTCGCGGTTTTTTCGCTAGCTTCACATATATCAAATTTTATATTACGTGTCGCGAACGGACGACGAAGGTAAATGACACGTTCAAACATAAAAATTATGCATGCGTGTCATGTAAAGCATGACTATACATGCTACGCTCGTAGCGCGCTCACTGTTATCATTTCACTAGCTTCACACATACCAAATTTGTATCACGGGACGTGAATGAGCGACAAAGGTACATCACTGGTGCAAACATGATAATCATGAGATGCGTGTCATGTAAGAACATGACTACATGTCACGTTTATAATGCACTCGCGGCCGTTTCGCTAGCTTCACGCATGCCAAATTTTGTATTACGTGACGCGAACGGACGGTGAATGCAAATGTTTTTTTTTTTATCAGGAGCTAGTATCAGTAGTATAGTGCTACGATAGCCTGCTGGTCTGTTATCGACAGGTAAGTGAATTTTGGTAGACTGCAGCCATTCTCTCATATCAATTGATCCTTGCAAATGAACGACTCTTGTGTAAGAAAAAAATGGTATCTTCATCTGCTGCGTTCAAAGGCGTTAATATAAATTCGCATTTTCTCATAGAGGATTAATTTGGGGTCTCTGTATTTGGGAATGGAAGAATATCAGCAATATTCCACATTTCGCTCAAGGTATCGCAATTATTATCACTCATAGCGCTCACTGCGAATCTCGTAATCAGGTCAGCGTTTTTTTTTCTCTATTTTACTCTCTTTTTTAAGAGCTTTCTTTCTCGGGGTCGTTTCGAATAATGGATTTTCTAAAGCTTTCGCATAGTGAATTAAGCACTACCGTAGTGTCAATGAATAAACATCATTACCCTTAACTGAATTAAGGTGTTTAGAGTCGTTAGACTGCACCATAGGTAATACGAAATTGCGATTAAGATTTACCTCAAGGTATTTTTTAAAGCACTCCATAAACACGGTACACGACCGCTCTTGCACAGAACTTCCTTTCATATGTTTGAAGTTATGGGTGACAACTAGTGGCTTACGCTAATATACGTTAGTACAATATAGTTCGTCTCTCCGCATTAAACAGTAACAGTTGCTGGGAATCAAACACACGACCTAACAGCGCTACTGTAGAACAAAAGAGCGTGTTCTTAGCTCTTCAACGGTGTATTGCAGAACCTAAACATGTATTTACTGACACAATGGGCATTTATAATTTACCTAAACTTATACCGTTTATCTCTTTTTTCTAGATAATCGAATATTAGCATTTATTTTACCGTCAGTGTTACGTTGTTCTTATTTATTATCAGTATTATCATTTTTATCTTTTCTTCGGCTGTGTTCATGCATTTCTCCTAAAGGTGGGAAGAAAAAGTACTCACTGCAACTCTCATGATGACTCTCGGTCCGCGCGTCTTCGCATGCGCGTTGATTGAATCTCGTGTCGCTCTCGGCTCCCTCTCTGACGGATCGGATCGGTGGCCTCTTAAGTAGACTCCGCCACGCTTCTTGGAGGCGAGGCGGGAGAAAGAAAGAAAGGTTCCCTCACAGGTGGCCCACTTCCCTCCTTCTGCAAGGTGTTTTCCCTGGCCGAATTTGTGGTGTCTAGTCTACACAGGGAATTCCCCCTTGGTGTTAATACGTAAACTTTAAACGCTTGTTTCAACACGGGCTCCTCTTTCTTCTACATGACCCTCGGCTTGGCCAAAAACCTGAGAAAAGGGAAGGCACTCGCCCGGTGATTTATACATGTTCTACCTCGCTGTCCTTAACCTCACCTGTGCAGGTCGCACGTGCTGTTCAAACGCGTAGTACCACGTTCTGCGGTATCAAGTATGACTTGGCTGTCTCTTTGTGTTATTACGCTTTCGACACAGAGCCCGGAGTCAAATAATGCACCCCCGTTCATTGTGCGACAGGTGAGTGTTGTTGACGTAGTCCCGCGAGAAGCGAGTGTCGACAGTGATAGAGACTGGCTCGGAAATCCCGGATTAAGGCCGCAAGGATGTTGACGGAAGGAAGAGTTAAGTGCATACGTATCATGGCGTCGGCCGGGTGCGTTGTTGAGTGCCACGTCTCACGAGCTGTCGACGCTGGGGAGTTATAAAAGGACAATATACGAAAGAAAAAAAGGTATATGACGCGGAGATGAAAAAAAATACAGGCCGTCGCAAACGTTCGTACTTTTGGTCACCTACAACGAATGCTGCCGCGTCATTAGTGAAGTCACAACAACTGCAGTTTCCACGCGTTACATTACTTATAAACGATTGAAACGAACTTCTTTATACGGGACATTTCCTTTCTATATAATCGTTTTCCACTGCAGCAGTGCATCTTAGTAGTGTAAGGACTTCTGTCATAATTTACTTGAATCACTTAGGCGTATCACAACGTTCTCGCGAGCTGCAGATAAATGAAAATGAGGAAGCTGGCAGTATGACGCGGATGACTGCCCGCCTTTACAGCATACCTGCGCACCCGCAAGGCTATCACTCACTTCGAAGATGCTCTTTACGTACCCTTATACATCAACCATGTTTGGTTTCTGTGCAACAGTGTAAAACATGGACAAAAAGACAAAAATCGTAGACATAAATCTTATATGTGCTCTCAAACGTTATGAGGGGTGATGTCACCTGACGTCGCTTTCGGAAAGGCTACTTACACTCGTGCTAATGCTCGAGGGACGCACCACTTTTTATGCATGGTCGTGCGTAAGTTTGAATGTGTGTGTGCAAGCATACACATGTGAAATTTAGGATAGAGGGAGGATGTGAAACCCCCCCTCCATCACTTGCCTACACCAGCAAAGTGTTCTGTTCGTATAATGTCAGAAAAAAAAAGAATCAAAAATAGGAAAAGAGAGAATAAAAGAAATGTTCATTCACATAAAGAAAGGAATATCATGATTATTAATGAATGAAATATTAGAACTATGACAACAAAGTACCACGCCCGATAAATACAAGGTCAGAACTCGACAAGACAGAAGATCAGAAATACCGTTACGAGTTGATGATGATGATGATGAAAATATTTTATTATGAAAATTCAAGGTAAACGGGGAGGGTCCCTATTCCAGGACTCCTATGGTAACCTCCGCGACAGTCCAGGCCCTGAGAATGAGGGCCCGGCAGACCTCGGGGGCGCCGTCGTGAAGGGTGCCTTCACACTGCTCTGGGGTACGGGTGGACCGAAGGATTGGAGGAAGGGGAGGGTAGTAAGCTGCGGAGCACTCTACGGTAACGTGAAAAGTTGTAGGGACAGCGCCACAGCCTGGACAGAACAGACATCAGCATAACGAGTCGGGTATATTTCATTCATGAAGTTGGGGTTTGGGAAAGTTCGGGTCTGCAGTTGGCGAAGTGCGACAGTATAGTTATAAAACTTCAACAAGTAAAACTGAGGGAGCAGGCACACAAGTTATTATGTAAAAATAGACAACAATGGTACATCAAAGGCGGATGGCTAGGTCTCATTTTTGTTTCGATGCGTTCCCTTGCGTGTACAACTGACACATCCTTCTAAGAGAACCATAAGAACATCTTGTAAAACAGTTTCACATAAACATATTTGCGATGGCAAGAACAGACCGCCACTTGCCACTTGAGCGCTTAAATGAACGCTCATTGCGCATCATTATCACAGCCTTCGTGCGAGCGTACGATCACCCGTAGTTAAATAAACGACGTCGGCTGCTCGTGCAACGACACGCCGATCAGGCCGGCATTATCGAGCCTAGAAATGCCGAGGGTGACGCCACCGGCGTCAGCACCTCACCTTCGACGCTCGCTTCCATTTCGGCTCCATTGTTTCCGGCACGCTCCTTGCGGGACACGACCTGTGACGACCTCGCCTCCGATGCAGTCACAGCGTGCCGGCTCAGCTGTGTGCACGAGTAGTGACGCGCGCCGCTGACCACGCCTCGACGCCTCTTGCTCAACGGCCACAGCCGTGGACGCCCGTTGACAAACACAGTGAAAGGAGATGTAAAGAAAGCGCAATCTTCGACGGCAGACAGTACTGCGTGTCGGGCAAGGCGTGATTCGGTGTATAGGCTCATTGGGCGGGCACCGATGTCCATTTCTGGCAGATGCGGAAGCAGGCTCACATGAGAGCTGAGGAAGGCGACAAGTGTGGCTACGTCCGGCATAGGTCCATAGAGCGCGAACTAAGAGATGTGGCTTGGAAAACGATGAAGTAGTCATAATATTAATAATTGCTGGGGCTTCGCATTCGTAAATTAAAATATTATTATGGGAAACAGGCCCGTAGCCAGAATTTTTTTGTGTGGGGGGAGGGGGAGAGGGGGTCAGTTGTTAAAGGCTTTGAAAGACATCTATTCTATTATTTCTTTTTGTTAACCATCCCCCCCTCTATCTGAATAACGGGGGGAAGGCTGGGCCTCTAGACATCCCCCCCTGGCTACGGGCTTGATTGGAGACACTGTAGTAGAGGTCTCAGGGGATTTCAAACCCCTGGGGTTCTTTACCGTGCACCTAAATCGGGACGCACGGGCTTCTAGCATTCAGCCGCCGATGCAATGTGAGCGTCACGGCTGTGATTCGATCCCGTGACCTCCCAGTCAGCAGTCGATCGCCATAACAACTCGGCCACTGTGGCGGGTTTTTCTGGGGTAAGGAGACGGTTGAACGAATAAAGCTCATGTGTCCCATAGCCGGAAGAGCAAAAACAAGCAAAGCACTCGCTGTAACCCGGCAGCGAGCGAGCCGAGACTGTTCTGCAACGGTGACTGCAGCACCACTCGCGTCAGGCGAAGCAGCCGCACGTCTGACGAAGTCTTTCTGTCGGTGGCGATGGAAGTCACAGAGTTTCCTATGAATACACTGAAGGGAACTCTGGCGCTAATGTCTATGGGAGCTGCGACAGGCGGCTCCTTCAGTGAACATGGGAATTATGGGTAGTACGCAGATTTGTATAGTTTTTGTACTTTCGGCTCCAGATGGCTTCGCGTGACTTGGAGTTGCATTGCGATGACACTGAAATCAGCGGATGTTCAGCAGTTGCGGTTCACCACCACCATAATCTTTTAGGCGTACCATTTCGAATCGGGCATCGAAGTTTAAAATGGTTTGTTCTTTCCTTCGAATCAAAGTGACAAACGAAGCTACAAGCCCCGCCACGGTGGTCTAGTGGCTAAGGCACTCGGCTGCTGACCCGCAGGTCGTGGGATCAAATCCCGGCTGTGGCGGCTGCATTTCCGATGGAGGCGGAAATGTTGTAGGCCCATGTACTCAGATTTGGGTGCGCGTTAAAGAACCCAAGGTGGTCGAAATTTCCGGAGCCCTCCACTACGGCGTCTCTCATAATCATATAGTGGTTTTGGGACGTTAAACCCCACAAATCAATCAATCAAACGAAGCTACAAGTTCAATTCCAAGCCCGCAAGTACGGAGAGTATAGGCAAATCCGTGCACTACCCATCACACCCATGGTCGCTGAACGATCGCACCAACAGTGTTCCCTATTGTTAATTTTCAGAAACTCCATGAAGGAAATGTCCCACCTCGTAACCACATTTTCTGCGAAAGACAACTTTGCTTTTATTTTTTGTTTGTTGTTTCTTTTTTGAAAATCGCAACCAAGAAAGCCAAATATGAAGCAAAAGAGCACGCTAAGGTTGCCACCGGCACCTTAGCGTGCTTTAGTCCCCAAGGGCTTTAGTCCCCGGGCCGGATTTTACACTGTGGACTGTTTCCCGGTACTACTTAAGACCAGCCCTCACTGATATGTTTTCTCGCTTTAGTATCGTGACAATTTACTTTGCTTCATTTTGTTTTGCATTTTGTAAGCGTAAATTAAGCAACTTTGAAGAACTACGTATTTTCGTCACTCCCCATAATACTCACGAAATTTTCAACCAATTTTAATTTCTGTATCGTGCCCTATAGTATAGGCCTGATTCTGTCTTGGAGGGCACGAAACCGTGTCGCACAAGGTTGGATGAGGGGAGTGCTCTGGTGAAGCTTGAGTGAGGGGCCGGAACTGATGTGGCTTCGGAAGGGGTCAAGTGGCTTTTCTCCAATCCCTACTGGCGCCCATGAAAATGCCAAGCGATTGATCCCTCCAGTTATGCCGATCATTTAACTACAGCACAAAATGAATATCAGTGGTTACGTCCGTGCACAATGAATGAAAATTCTGTGCCTTCGAAGCAGTAAAAAACATGGCTGGTCCCTCCGTCATAGAAACCAAGCTATAGCACGAAATTGAAACGTGCGTGTACTCACATAAGTGGTCGATCGTTTGCAGTGCATTGATATATGATACCTTAATGTTTGGAAGATATAGCACCAGACTCGCTCTCTGGATTTTGTGCCGACCGGTTGTGCCCCCGCGACCTCCGACGACAGCGCAGCTCTGGCCGTCTGGGCTCGCCCTACGCCATCTCCAAGAGCTCTCGCCGAGTGGTGCCCCGTCCTCGGACTCCTGCGACTGTGTCCATCTGTCCTATTTCCTATCTTCCATCGTTTTCTGTCGTTCGCTGTCTCTGCGCCTCGCTCTCTCCTTCCTCTCTCTCTCTCTCTTTACATTTTAATCTTATCCTTTTAATCCCTTCTTACCCCCATCTCTCGTGAGCTACTGTTGAGGTGTTTCTGATGCAGACAGTTAGGGGGCTCACTTTTCTTTTCTTTTCTTTTTAAGAATCACACAAAATAAGATGTAGCCCCGCTTGATGTGGACGCACCCACGCTGAGGTGGGTGGATGGGGCGCACCCATTCATTTCTGTCGCCCCTATATCTACAAAGATGCTCCCTGAACATAACGGGGGCCGACGATAGCTCGTGCTAGGTACTGCTGCGCTCCTTCTGTGGGGAGAGGGCTTCGCGCTTGGTTGACGCGGCAGATAACGCACACAAACACCGGTTTACGGTGGTAGTCGTAGATGTTGTCTATCGACTTACAAACGTGTGTAGTATCAGTACGAAGTACCCAGACACAGTGGAAGAGGTTGCGATCACGCTTTTGCTCACCGACCCCATCTTCCAGGCAGTTCTTAGCGACTCACAATCCGCAATTCGTAACTTCGTGTGGGGACCCATTTCCCCCAAAGCTCTGCAGATCCTGAGGAATGCTGGTAGACAGCAGTTAAGTAGCCCCGCGATTCGTGGTTCCCAGCCTATGTTACCACTCCCACCGATGAAGACCCTCATAATTCGAACCAAGTGGCACACCGTTATGTGTGCACAAATGACCCGCCGCGCAGAATCTGGGACTACGCAACTCGTCGAGCTCCGACCTCCTGGTTCAACAGATAAAGAAGAACATTTAGTCAGGTATAGTGACTTTACCCAGCGCTACCAGTTAGGCAGGCGGATATGGCTCTCATCTCACCCCAAGCTGAAACGGTGCCACAGTAGTCTGGTGACAGCTGCAGACAGACACCTTCCTCAGTTCGGTGTGATTGAAGCACATATTCCCCGATCAATACACTAGTGATACTTGCACATTATACCAGGGAACTCGAGCGACGCTTTCACTCCTGTTGTAGGCGTGACCTGTTACAGCAGCTAAAATGACAGTATAGCTCCGGATGCTCTTTCGTCGAAGTGGGCCGCCACTTTGCGCAGCTCGAACATCAAGACACAAGAGTTGGCAATCCAGCGGGCCCGAGAGGTGGCGATGAGGCAAGGTCCCAAAGTCTCCTATAGAAGACCTGAGCCCGGGTTGTTAAACGTCGCCAGACTTTCAATAAGGTTGCTTCTATCCATCCATTTCTGTCCAGTCGACTAACACCCGCGCGCTCATGATTTAACCCTTGCGGTAGCTGAAGTCGTTAGCACATACTTGGACGCTGAAATTCCGTGCAAATATGACATAAACAAAAACAAAACAAAACACTGGCCCTCGATATATGCACTGTTTTAAAGCGTCATGAAACTCCAACGAAACGAAACGCACGTCGTGCATTCCGTCTAGCATGGCCATTATTTCTCACGGGCGTGTGGGGAACGTGGTCCGACAACCAAGCGAGCGTCGGAAAGCCATTCTGATATTATTAATAAATATATGCGTGAGGCTTGTCATATAACCACCACCTCGCTGTGTGTTGAGGTGTTATCATAATTACGCTTTGAAACATGCCGAATGAGACGGTCGTAAAAATAACCCGCAGTCTGAACTAATCACGAACGACTCGCATGCTTCACTCTACCGCTTCTAGACGGTGATACTAAACCGCGAACCAAGAACGCAGTAAGAGGACAATGTAAGAGATAATAGGAGTGTTAGTCCAGCTCCAAGCAAGTGTTTGACCATTTCACAGTGGATTAAACGTCCGCTAATAATCATCATGGACCAACAAGTCATGGCATGGCCGCTGGATAAAAAAAAACGTGTTTTGTTTTTTGTTTTTTTTTTCATCCAGCGGCCGTGGTCATGGTCTCTACTCTTGTAAACGGAACGTTTCTACGTAGCTTTTGTTCTTCGTTATTTGGTCAAGTTCATTTTGCTGACGTATTTCCGTGAGCAAAAGAAAACGTTCAAGAGACAAATACATTGTTTCGAACTTAAAACGATCCTTTATTTTCGCACAATGTTTCAGCCGTAATATTCTACAGCAGAAAACGGAAGGTTACGGTACCATTGTGCGCGTATTGAGTGGAAAATCATGATTTGACACGATGAGGGGCGGGGGAGGGGGGGAGGGGGAGTGCTGCGAGCGCATGCGCAACTGGCGTACGAGCTATTGCCGTGGTCTTACCCCCAAGACTATATCCTTCGCAGTAAGGAGGCCGAAACCTTTCTTGAATTGCAGGGGTACCTGAAAAAAAAAACAGTGTATGGGATCATTTACGGCTATGTCTAAATTCTGTGAAAATAAGAGTTACTTGTCCAATGACAATAACTCATGCGGGAGTTTCACTAAATTATGTGGTGGTTTTGTTCTCTTCAACATTTTCTGCCAGTTTTACATCATTATTGTTACTGTTTCGTAAACGAAGCGACAAAATTTTGTTTTGTTCGGACTTCTAAAACACACAACGATGGCAGCAGGTCTGTTGTGCTGCCACGTACCTTATTTTATAACCTTTTAAGTGCAGCCACGTACATTTTTAATTAGTTCATATGTTTTTAATAACTTAAGAAATACCGGTAATTACAATTTAAAATATTTAAGTTCAGTGCATGAAGCGCGCAACCGACGGGAGAGTAATTTACAATTTAACATAACTTACATCGAGTCAAATAAGGTCTAAGAGTAATGTAACGATTTCCGCCTGATTACGAATAATTATTTGTCTTGACCCTTCAATCCAATAATTATTGAACTTGACCAAAAGGGGATAGAACTTGACCCACTGTACAACTACGTTGTACAGCGGGTCCCACAATACAAATATCTTGGCCTCCTTTTCACCACAAACTTATCATGGTCTCAACACACCGACACAACTTGCAACAAAGGTTTAAAAATACTCGCATATATTAACTGTTCACTACGTTTAGCCCCAAAAGAACAAAATTGTTAACATATAAAACTCTCGTAAGGCCAATACTTGATAATGGCCCCACTGTATGGTACAAACACAAAATTGCTGACATAAAACGCATTGAATTCATCCAGAAAAAAGCCATTCGTTCCATATAAAGATGCTATAGCTGCAATTTCTCACCGACATCCCACCTGACGCACCTTGGTTTACCTTCACTTTCTAAACGACGTGACATCGAGTCTCTCAAACTTTCCCACTTCTTTTTTTTTAATTTGCCTCGATATTGATCACACAACAGCTACATAACCCTTGCAAAAACAACATTCACCAGAAACAGCCATACACTCAACGTATCTATGTTTCATCATCGCACAGTCTTCTTCAAATACACTTTTTCCCCGATGTATTGAAATATGGAATACCATACCAGACGACATTCGCTCATTAGAAAAAGACGAATTTTCGAAGGCACTAGAAGACGTTTTCTAGCTTTGCAATGATTGTATATTTGTCTTTACAGCATTTTTTTGTAATTATTTGATTTGTCATTGTTTGCATTTATTTCAATTATTCTCAGTTTCTTTTGTTGTATGTTTACTGCTATGGAACCACTCCTGCGATAGCCCTGTAACCGGGCTGCAGTATGTGAAAATAAAAATAAAATAAATAATAGTTCGCTACTTCGTGGTAGTTCGCTACTTCATCAACACACAATTGAGACTTGCTAGGGATACTTCCTTATACGGGATCTTCCACGAAAAGCGAATCACTGCCTGAAGAACACGTGCTTTCATACTTACTTTTGTTTTCTCGGTCCGAACCACTTCAACATTGCGAATGGTGTGAAGCACAGCGAGATTCACCGCTAGCAGGGCAAAGCGCAACGCAACGCAATTGCGCGGTCCACCGCCGAAAGGGAGGTACGAGTACGGTACGATCGAGGAGACGTTCTCTTCGTTGAACCTGAAAGATGTTTATCGCGTTGAGAGACTGTCGGCTCGAGAATAGAAGCCACGTAATGTGAATTCGATTTTCGATAAAGTTCTGCAGCAGATTGGACATAGCCACCATATGCAGCTTAGGCCTGTGTAAATTAAGACAATGGCAAAGAGGATACCAGGTAAAGCTGCATTGGCTGTGTCCTCAACTGGGTAAGTGAGACTAACGAATTTGAGGCAAAAATGAAAATACGCCATATTAAAGGATGAATCAAACAATTCACTATTTCTAGTTCCAAAAGCATATTCTTGGAAACTTAGAACTTATTAAACTACATATGTTTATGGTTAGTAGACCACTGGGCAAAAAAATTGTTGACTGCAAAGTAATTACAATGTCAATAAATAATTTAGGAAATACAATAAACAAAAATCACAGCATATCCGCGGAGTGAATGATGATGAGTGGGACGAAGCGTCCATCCGTCCACCTGTTTGTGTGTCCGTCCGTCCGTGCATGCGTCCATGCGTCCGAGAATGCTGACGGCGCGTGGGTAATACCGACGAGACGTGAGGCAATGAAGCCGAGCGCAAGCGTCTTCAATGCGCCTGCTGCTCTGCTTCGTCTATGCCTCACACACGATGTGCCACGTACGGCGACTATCCAGGAGACTGAGAGAGGCACTTGCTCTCCGCGCACTCAGGCAAAGCGTGCGCAGCAGCCAATCGGATAGTATCGGCCCTCAGATTGGCGTTGAGAACTCGGATGTTGAGATTTTACATCGCAGTCACATTATAGATTTGATCAACATTGAACTTGAAATCTGTTGCAGAGCACAAACCTATTAGGCACCCTCAAGGGTTATACACTTGCGGATGCGAGCCAACAAACACGCAAGTTTCTCTGATTTTGCCGTTCATTGAAAGTATCAAGGTCAAATATTGACTTGACCGTGAATCAAGCCGACAAGCATATGGAATAGATATAACCTTTTGGTCGGAATCAGAAAATTGTGATAATGCATACCTTTCCGGCTTGAACGACATGGGGTCCGGAAAGTACAGTGGGTCGTGGTGCATGGCGTAAACTGGAATCGTGATTAAATCACCTTTCTTCACTTTTACGCCTTTGTCTCCAAGCGTGTAGTCGCAACAGGGCACTCGCTCAAGTCTGAAAGATTAAGGGATCGTTAGTAGTTCTTATATACCAATTTTCGCTGTAGATGCCATTTTCTTCCTTTGTTACTTTCACGATAAAGCAGTGAAACTTGGCGACGACAATGAGCTACTCATGCATGTGCTACAATTAATTTTTTATCAGGTATGATATACCATTTGCAAAAGCTTCCTGGCCAGCTTCCTAGTCAGCCCGATTGGAAGAGCGACCACCCTAGAGAGGCGTTGGTCCCAGGTTCAAACTCAGAACCAGGACAAATTTTTCGGCAACGAGACGCTTTTCTTCTGAGAAATTCACATGAATTTCCTTGTGGCTTCATGCCACCATCAAGTTGTTGCCTTTTTTCATTTTCTTATACGATATACCACGCATTGACAACCACTAATCATGTATCCTGCTTACACTGTCTACAAAAGCCGGTAAGTGCGTATTCAAACGGATGATCCTACAGGTTCTATCCCATTTGTGTTAAAAAAATTTAACTAATCCCTCCAAGAGTTGTCGCGTTTTACTTCGAGCGAAAAAACGAGCCAACCACCATTATTAGCACTGACAGACAATCAAGCCAAGCAAAGTACAAGGGATGTTATCTGTAGTATATCATTAGATATAAATGAGACGAAATCCAAGAGGGACGAAAAGATAACTTGTCAATCACTTAGGGAAGGCTTGTTTTGGAACGCAAGATTTTTGGCATAGCCACTGACATTTTTAGCAGGCGACGTTAGCTCGGTCAGCTTGTCGATGAGCGGAGATACAACATAAGCTTTCTTAAAGCAGCAATACTATATTTATTAATATGCTATTCTTATATAGTAATATTTTTATGTTGCGCAGTCAGAAGCGCATACCAGCGCACAAGTGTCAACTACGCCACGTTTCTGCCAATTCCCCTTTTTTAGAAAAAAATGTTTTGACAATTCATTTTCATAACCAAACTGTTCAGTCATGTTTACTCCATTTTTGCGCAATCATTATACCCACATTAACATTAAGTTTTGATAGGAACATTACGGCGTCTCTCATAATCATATGGCGATTTTAGAACGTTAAACCCAACATATCAATCTGATAGGAACGTGTTTCATCGTTCCTTGTTGATATGTTTAAAGCGACTGTGTTGTGCGTACGTACGTATGTACAGGGGCGCACATAACCCATAAAACATCACCGCGTTGTTGCAAATAGTAATTAGAGTGGCACAGTTGTTTCTCGCATAAGTGTTTCCGATATCTAAAAACCGAAAAATTTTAAGATGAATATTAACACTTTTTTTGTTGCAATCGAACATTTAACGTCATACAGTTGAAGAGAAAGTGTGCGCTAATGGCAGTAGCGCACCAGGCATACCTGTACACCCGGCATACCTGTATAACCCACCAGGCATACCTGTATACGCCAGGCATACCTGTACACCAGGCATACCTGTACACCAGGCATACCTGGTGGTTATACACCAGGCATACCTGTATAAGGCACGGGTCTCCGAAAAGTTATTTCAAGCGGCAATAAATAACAATATTTTACATACTTTTGTTGCATTCGTGCCTCTTCCGGCGTTCTAAAAACTGCGGGAGTCTTAAGCTTAACCTTCAAGAATTAAACGCGCGCTATCTTGTCCCTAGTGCGTATTTTAATCACTTAGTGCACGAAACCTTTTCGAATTCGCTATGCACTCACTACGTGGCCTTAAAGCAATAGGTGCAGTAGAGTGTGTGCCTTTTGTAGTGGGTGACCAGCTTGAAATCGTGAAGTCATTATCATAATCAGATGTTTTGACGCCCGACAGCAATGGGCGCTTGTACCACGCATTATGACTGCAATATTTTATGTTGCATTGTAAAGCATCTATACAGGACGCGTGTGTTTGTGAAGCATGAAAATAAGATTGACTGAATTTCCAAGCAGAGGAAGTTATTTTCACTTTATTCACAAGACCCGGGTCCGATAGTCATTCTGACCCAAGTTTTTTTAATGATTATCTTATTTGCATTGTTATCTATCATTCGGTCACGCTTCAGATGATAATTTCTCGCTCACAACCAGTGAGGCCGATGCCGGAATTTCAGCGAAATGAGCTCTTTAACGCTATCGTGTCAAAAGCTCCCTTAATATGGCCCGATGAAATGACACCACCACATAGGAAAACATCTTCAAAGCTTTCAAAAATGTAATATCAACAATACACAATGTAATTTACGTCACCTAGATACTGGCGGGCACATTCGAAGCGACTCCGATATAACGCAGTGCAGGTACTTCAGCTTCGTGACAGCTTCCAGACTGGGGTGGCCACCCTGCGGGAAAGGAAAGTATGCGCTAAGCGAAGAGGGTCGGGTGCATTTTTATGATAATCTTACCAAGCTGTTACCACCAGCTGTTATTAGCGCCTATGCATGAAACTGGTTTATTTGCACAACGAGTGCAACAACAGTGCATCTTTACCCCGACGTTGACGGTGTACATCTCAAAATATGTATCAACCTCAAAATTATAACTGCTCTATCCACACTAACAATTTTCACATTTATAGTAAAACATCTAGTAATATTCCAGAAGGCAGACTGAAGGTTGAAGCAGCAACACGGCGATACGTACGTGAGCAGCGAAACACTCATCAACTTCCTTCCTCAACTTGGTTTGTACATTTGGGTGAACAGCTAACAAATACAGCGTGTAGGATATCACTCTTGAGGTAGTTTCTTGGCCAGCGATGAAGAAGAGCAAACACTGGGCCATCGCTTGGTCAGCGTTAAGCTCTGAAAGACAAGTCACGAGTAGTAATTTAAACATTGGTAGTTGTTGAAGTACATATTGAAATGACTTTTTTATTACCTGTAATCGTTCACCTCCAAAGGATTACAGTTGGGCTTTTTTCGTACATGATTACCTTCGATTAGTTTATGGTAAAGTGTATGCTCGCATGCGCAAAAAGTCACAAAACAAGCATAGTGCAAAATTATGCACTGAATCTAAAAAAACAAATACGGAAATTCTGTCTTTGTAGCAAAATATTCGCACGTAGTATTTAATGTCTCATATAAAATGTCACCATTCAGTGGACGCAAATAAAGTATTTGTGAACATTCGTCCGTGGCGCGCAACGCTTCTTCGTTCGAGGACTTCTAGTCATTCAGTGTATTTTTCTGTTAACGCGACGTTATTTCCCACCTTTTGACGATTCTAAATTTTTGGGAATAATAAAATTTATGCCTTGCTGATGATGCAAGGTATATAGCGAATACTCCAGACATTTCTTGTAGATCCTGACAATATCGACAACGTTAAAAACGTGCAACCAGCTCGATCTACTGCACTTCTGTTAATGTTTAGTTTGACAATAAGAATCATATATACAGTGTTATGAATTAGCAAAGAACACGTGTATGCGGAAAACGTGAAACTAAAATAATGTCCGAGTAACCATCTCAACGGTAGCTGAGTCCGAGTGAGTTCGTGTGCCATCTTAGATTCCATGGAAAGCATAACATCAAGCAATCTATGTTACCACTGAGGCATCTAATATGGCTACCTCACTAGTCTTGTGTTTCCTAGGAGCAGTGTTTACATAGAATCAACGATTTAGCGGTGAAACTTTGTACAACCAATAGTCATGCTCGCAAAAAATAACGCTCACTTTTAAAGGAGTAGAATGAAGTATCCTGCTTCCTATCTGAACCGAGGTTGAAAAGTCGTTGATCCCTCTCAGATGAACTATCCGGTGTGTTTTCACAATTCCCTTGGTGGTCCAAAAAGAGGTGAACAAAGCTCTCGCCTTGCTAACAAATTAAAAAAAAAAACTGCGAGTAAAAAAAAACCGGAATATTTACCAGGTTTCAAAATTTTTTTCAGGCATTCTTACCGGCTCTTCTTTCTGCGTGCTAATGATTACATTCTGGCTGAACCTCCTGAAGTACTCAAGTACGCTTGGGCTGAGTGGTCGAAGTCCAGTTGCTCTTGCGATGAAGGGAAACAGAACTGGAATGCAGAAACATACGTCTAATAAAGCACTAAAAGAAGCCAATAATAATTATTTGCCTTCTATTGTTATAAGTTGATTGTTCATAGCGAGAATGGGGATGTATAAACAAAAAAAATGACAAAATGACAAATCAAAGTGGCGCCACCTGTGGCGCCACTACAGCATCTCTTTTTTGGCGCGATATTTGACCGATTCACAAGGAGGTTGCGTGTCTATCGTTGAGGTCGCCACTACTAGCCTGTGTTGGAAACTTGAGAGTTAGCAGGCCTTTAAGAGTGATATTCCACGAAACCAAATGAACGCAGGAAACAAGTAATGCCATCCAGATAGGCAATCTACTGCTCTAGCTATATTTTAATTTTGCTGCTGTGTATCTCTAAGCGACGAACACTACCTGCAAATATAGTGTCACCTGTGGAGTGTGGCAAAATATGAAGTCAATCAATAAATATATTGTAGTACGTGGCATGTGATAATGCACATGCATCAGGTAACACGATGGAAGACCAGAAAGGAGACGCAACTAGCCGCCCGCCACGGGCGTAGTCAAGAGGGGGTCAGAGAGTTCAAATTTCCCTCCCCCCTGAATTTTTCAATATTGCTTGGGTACACATTCACGGTCACATACGAACGCACGCACAAACATACATGAAGTATGGTTGAACCCCCCTCCCTCCCCCCGAAAAAAAGTTCTAGCTACGCTACTATTGCATGCCAATCGTTGCGTGTCCACCTGCTATCCCACGCATATGCCCCAATGTTCGCGTTCCAGCTGTATTAAAGAGCAATTCAAGGATAAGCCAAGTTATCCTAGGTGAGTGAGGTAACATTTAATATAGTGCGAGTCAACCTACATGTTCTCTAACTCTTTAGACGACACTTGTGAGGGAACAGCACTGGAGCCCTCCAGAATTTCCGCCTGCCCCCCCCCCCCCCCTAACCCCGCGAAAAATTTCTGGCGCTACCTCCGGCACACAGCAGCGTACTGAAGAATTTAAAACACACTAACTTTTACTCGACGCAACGAGCAATGGAAAGAAAAATGGTAGGTGTAACCTTAAAAGACAAGAAGAGAGCAGAGTTGATTAGAGAACAAACGGGGATTGAAGATATCATAGCTGAAATCAAGAAGAAGAAATGGACATGGGGCGGGCATGTAGCGCGTAGACAGGATAACCTCTGGTCGTTAAGGGTAACCAACTGGATTCCCATAGAAGGCAAGCGGGTTAGGGGGAGACAGAAGGTTGGGTGGGCAGATGAGATTAAGAAGTTTGCGGGTATAAATTGGCAGCAGCAAGCACAGGAACGGGTTAACTGGCGGAACATGGGAGAGGCCTTTGTCCTGCAGTGGACGTAGTCAGGCTGATGATGATGATTATGATGATGATGAACTTTTACTCTGAAGGTGAAATAAGATACATGCACGACGTCGTACTTACAATAAACAAAGATGCGGGGAGTAAGACGTCCTGAAGGAGCCTGCCTTGACCGTTTGACGAATTCGCTTTTCCCGTCCAAGTGAGAGTCTATCCGAGTGGCGAATACGCATCTTGCGATCACGTCCAAAGTGTAGCTCCCAAAAAACCTGCAGTGCAAGCATCATGAGTTAACGAAGGTTGAGCAGAACAAAAGAAAGGGGAACTTCTAGGGGAATAGAGCCACGCAAGCAGAATGGAAGTATTTGTTCATATGCTAATGATTTAACGTATGAAGAACTTTGAAAATTCGGCTCTAATGTCCATCACTTCAGAAGGCTGCATTATTTAGTTAGCGTAGCCCTTGTGCTGACGTAAAAATGGTTAAAAATAAACTGTCTTTCAAACACATTTGGATGCGGCAAAATAACTGAAAGAAAAATACATATTGAGCGAAAGTTTGTTCGAGTGAAACTTTGGAAAATGATGTTGGATACAACATTGAGGAATACAACAACAATAGAACACAAAGGATATTCAGGGAAATGCGATCCTCAACTTTTTAGCATCGATGTCTTCTTCGGTGAACGCCGCTTTCTTCAAATGGTCCACCGTAATTAAAGCGCAGTCTTCGATCAAGGAATGCATCTGCGAACAAACATTGTTTAAAAGGGTTCGTTAACATTTTGTGAAATAGTAATTCGGGTTGTGGGACTTGTATACATTCTGGTATTGACCTCACACTATGTTCACGTAAGGTTCGTGCAGCGTCGTCATGTCAAAAAAAAAAGACCTAAGTGATACCTCTTTACCAGTTGTTGTTTCCATATCCTACTAACTGCGATATAATTTTAGCCTGATCTGATATTGCGTCTGTACATGCACGAATTCTTAGTTAAGAAAGAATATTTAAACTTTGCCTACCCGAACCTTCATCACCATGACGGTTACTGACGAGGTTGCCAAATAATTTAGTTAACCTCCCTATCTTTCCTCTCTCTTTCCTTCTCTCTCTCCTGCGGGGTTATTACAGGAGTTTGGATTAGCGCCTTCCAACATTCACACTGCATACAATGAACTACCGTGAATTCAGGATTAGGTTAAAGGCATCATGAACCACATTCGATAACCTTAACACTTCACGTAAACGCGTGCATCGGCTTTAGAATGCCGTTGCAACGAACTATGTCAAACGCAATACGAACCGTGGGCGTGCTACACAAACACAAGCACACGCGCACAAGTGCACCCTCGTTCTCTTAGGGCCCTTCAGTAATCCCAGCGTTGGCCATGGCGTCATTACTCGCGTCTGGTCGTGTCAGCAACACAAATAACATGTTTGTTTGCTTGCAGCTATGCGCTCTCGCTGCTCCTCGAGGGGGGGGGGGGGGGGGGGGCACGCTGCGAGGAGAAGAGGCGAACCAACGCCGACTAAATTTCAGGGCCGAAAGGCTGCCGCAGTAACGTCAGAGGGTGGGGGCCCAGTTCAACACCATGTACCGCCATCTCGCATACCCTGTGGCACATGGCCGTTTTACGCGTCCGTCTACTTGTCCGTCCATCTGCTAGTCTGTCTGTCTGTCTGTCCGTCCATGCGTCCGGCCGTGCATCAATCTTAGAGAACACTGAAAGTACCGCCATCTCGCACACCCTGTGGCACATAGCACTTTACGCATCCGTCTACCTGTCCGTCCGTCTGCTAGTCTGTCTGTCTTTCTGTCCGTCCATGCGTCCGTCCGTGTGTCCATCTAGATAACACTCAAAGTACCGCCATCTCGCATACCGTGTGGCACATAGCCACACGGTACCGTGTGACACATAGATGGTGTTGCCCAGTTACGTTGCGAACGCGACGGAAAGCCTGCGTTTCGTTCACGTTTTAGGAGAACCAACGCTCCCGCTCTCGCAGCTGCTGCGGCTAGATTGGGCCGAATAAAAGATGTGGAAAAAAAAGTCTTACTGAGCATGCTCAGTAGGGCAACTGGGGCCCCAACCTCTGACGTCACTGCGGCAGCCTTTCGGCCTTGAAATTTAGTCGGCGTTGGGCGAACTGACGAACGGAGCGTACAGGAAAGAAAGTGCAAAGCGAGCGAGGGACGCTTTTGGACCATGACGCGTGTGTTACTTCGCTTTTATTGCAACGTTTCGGAAAATTGTAGCGGCTGCAACATCAAACAAAAACTGCAACGTCACAATTTAATTTCGACGCGTACATGGTTTAGGGGTCTTTTAAAGCAATCAGTGCTCGTCAGACAAAGTTTTCTTTTCTTTTTCGATTTTTTTGACAAACGTAGTGCTCAATTGAACTGCGGCAACAGGTGTACTGAATAACTATTCACAACTCTTAACATAACACGCTTGTTACTTCAAGACAACGGCAAGTGTGATGTCGAAATCTCACGTTAAATGTTGTTGGCAAGGGAGTTGGTATAGCCATATATTCGTATGAAAAATTCACAGTATATATTCATCCTTTTTATTTTTTGAGTTCTTCGTAGACATTTAAATTACTTCAAATGAAATGGGTCGCAGTTTGTTTTTTTTTTTTCAGACAAGTAAGCACAAAGTCGTGTAAAGCTGAAAAATATATGTGGTCACAGACGCATGAGGTTCACTTTACGCGGTGAAATTTCACTTCATTCCGATAGTCTGTGGGCAACAGTTGAATAAACGTGTGACCTTTTTCACGTTTTCCGTGGAGAAGGCCTGCGCCACCGGCATGCGAATCTTCCTCCATCGTTCGAAGGGCGTCATGCTCATCATGTTGTCCAGAACGGGGTCGTTGAAGGTAAGAGTCTGCAAGCCGTGATATTCGTATGATAAATCAGACTATTAACCTTAACCATGTGACAGTTCAATGTAATGACGTTTTTATACACAGAGAGAGAGAGAGAAAGAGAGAAAGACGCATAGAATGGAGTATTCAAAGAAGAAGAGAAGAATAATATTTTTTTTAAAGCAGGGTCTTCTTTTTGTTACGATTATTTATTCCTTAAAAGGTTGAAAATTCATATAATAAATTACTCGGGGGCCAATTCTCCCGGTTAGGTATGAGCCATGGCAGAGACCTCATCATCATCATCAGGGTGCTTAACCATGGCTGAGCCCGCTTGTGTACACGTAACAAACGAAGGAAAAAGTTAAATTATAGTTTGACGAAGTAAAAAAGACTGCTTTCGGTGCCGCCAGCTATTCCATTGTACGTCACAAATTCCTATTTAGGCAGCAGAGTTTGGCGTTTCATTAGACGAACGCTTACAGCTTTCTTGTTTAATGGTGATGATGTGTGCTACTTGTAAGGAGCTTTTCCGGCATGGTTCCGCGGACCTTTCCGAAAGAACACGAGCACTTTTCGGTACATGCACGTTAAATAAATTAGAGGAACTGGTTTCAGAGTTGCAAAATCAGTACGCAAATAGAGAATGCGCGACCCTGTAACATGAATTTGTAAATTTACTCTGGTGTCTTTTCAAAAAAAAGCATGCAGGACTATAAAGGATGTGACGACGAGCTCAAAACGCTTGAGTCTTGTGGCATTGGAACCAACACAGCGTTGACCAACACGCAGGCTCAACAGTGATGCCACCTACGTTTAGAACAAGTCATATGTCCCGTTATGTACGGCTATAATGTTTCCTTTTAACGTAGGTATTGCGACTTGTCGATGACTGACAAAAAAAAAAAATCAGAATAAAGAGAAGTAGTTGTCCGCAGATTGACGAAACATGTCGAGCTGCCTGCGCTCTTATACGCACCCTTCGGTTGGGAAGCGATGGAAAGTCTTCTACTAGGATTTGTTCAACCAGTTTTGCTTCTCCGACAAACAAGACAGCATTTCCCATTTCAAAGGTACTGCGTGAAGGAGAGATATGTCAGTAAACATGCAAGTACATATACGCTCAAAAATTTCGCGAGTTTCATTAAAAACAATAACTCTTTGCAAAGGTCTGGCGCCTTCCAGATCAGATTTCAAACTGTGAGGATAGTTTCGTTCTTTATATAAATAGGAACTTACAGCCTCAGTTTAGTGCATAATCGAAGGAAATTTGACGGCATTGTATCTGTTCAAAGTACACTCACCCAAAAACCCTTCCGTATTGTTTGTATCTTTCGGAGTCAAGCTGGCACATGGGCTGAAAATTCAAGGAGAGACTGCTTACAAAAGCAAGACCATGGTCATGGCAATCTTTTTTCACTGTATACTCTCAAGCTTTCTACAAATTGAATTTTATGACAATCAGCCCACTGATATCACATTTAATAGAATAGCACTTCCTGCTTTATAGCATGGATATTTATTTGTGACAGTGCATATTGTATCACGAACATTTATTATTAGACAATGTATTTTTCGAAAGACGCACAGTCACCGCCATCCCTGTTCATAACACTTGAGTAAGGCTTCAGTCAGCTTGCATAACACATATGCGCGCATTGATAATTTATAAAGCTCTATGAACTGGTCATTAACCTCTCCTCAATATTTCATTCCGTCAGTAAGCACTGTAGAATATGAGACTGCTACGTATATCTTGAATTTCATGCCAAATGCGCAACATCTTTGAAGTAAATGTCATCATCATCATCATCATCATAAGCCAGACTACGCCCACTGCAGGAGCAAAGGCCCCTCTAATATTCCCACACACAAGCTGCTCTTGTGCTTTGTAATATGAGCACCTTATAAATAACTGTCGCATGATTACCTTGAAAAGCAGTTTGAAAGTCGCTCCAAATGGAAAGGAAAATGGCTCTGAGACGACATTCTGGTTTTTCCAGTAGTTCCGATTCCACGAAGCATATCTGTAAAGTTCAAGTAATAGATAAAAGCAACAAACAGGGCTACGTCTGGCAACTTCATTACTCGGGTAATGAGCAGGGCCCGAGCAAAACACATCCAGCAGTCGTCAAGACAAGGTGTTTGCCTTCGTCATGCCTTGTGTTAGTACCCCTGACAAAGTCCTCGTGCCGAAACTTTGGCATTCTTTTTCCAATGCGCCTAATCAGACTTGCAACTTCCTGTCATTTTATAAATGGTTTAGACTTCCTTACCGGAGCCACTAGATATTTTAAAAAAAAACGTTATTAACATTCTTTTCGAGTGTTTAAGAAAACTGCATTTGTACTTGCAAACTTTCATGGGCAGATAAAAATTGGGTCGTTCAGTAAAAAAGCTTGTTGGTGTCAGCTTAAAAGAATTAACGTAAATTGCCTGTTTGCTGTTCGTTCATGCCTATAAGCCCGCAGCTGTGTAAATGACCTGACTCAGCGCTAAGAGTAAACAAACTAAAACAGCTTCATGTTAACGATGTAAAAGTGAGGAAACCTTCTGCATGAGGGGGGCTACACTCCTGCATGATTACAAAGAGCCACGTAATGTAAATAAGAGATTAAAATGGGCCTGTCCTTCTACTCAATTATGATGTGCAGAATAGTTACTCTGTCATGCAAATGCATACCCTCTGAATGGTAATAAATGTACTATTATAATTTAAGGCATTTTGTTGCTCGTAGGAAGTGTGTTTTAGAATTTAAATAACCTAATATTCTCTTCATGAAACTACTTGCGAGAGTATCGTGCCAGTACAGACATTTTTCCAAACAGTAAGATTTGCATGACACGTCTGACAACCGGTTAAAATCAAATATCACCTGTTAAAACAAACAGGTGATATCTCCCGTCCATTCTTCCTTCCTTCGATGCCTGCATACCAAAATACAGCCACATAAATTTCGTAGCTTTCCTACAGCGCCGATTCAGCAATCGAAAGTTTATCCTCTCGAGTCTGAGAATACGTTGCTGTGTAGAAAGCGTTGGTCTTAGTACAGCCTTAATCATTTCTTAATCAAGTTATGTGGAACGCATCCTAAGCCCGACTGTACGTGCATACATGTCGAATTGTTTTTTTTTTTAATTTCAGAGCAGACGAACATGCATACTCACAGGTATACAAGCACGCAAACAGTCCCCGTGAAGACGATCCAATCCGGCAAACCGAATAACTCCATTGGACAGCCGGCGATGCGGTTGAGCCTCGAATGTGAACTTCTTCTACAGCGCTGAGAACCTCTTCTTCTCCGTTGACGCTCACCATGGGCCGGCAATAGGCAGGCGTATTCTGTGGTTCGCGAGTAACAACTTTTCTTTATCGGCCCCGCCCCACTCTATCGCAGCCGACGCAAGCCTACGTCTTCATAGTCAGCCGTTCTTCACGTTCCAGTTGACTTGTACCAGGAGCATCTTTTTTTCTGGAATGAAGGGCCACCGCCTGATGGCCATCTATAGCAAGCGTACGCGAGAGAAAGGAGAGAAACAGAGACGACACTCGGCTGACCTCGCCCCCGTTTCATGGCCACGAGGCTTCGCATACGCCTTTTTTATGCTCTCTTATGAGACCGGGAGAGGGCGCGCGCATCAGCACATGCCAAACGTTGTGCGTCGAGCTCACGCAGCAATGTTTCACACACGCCGCACCACGCCGGACCTGCACTACGCATAAACGCACGCAGCATTAACGCATCCATATTGCGTCAAAGTTGAGCGTGATGCACTAATTAATGTGGCTTGACGCCGAAATTTAGCTTGTTTCAGGGGTGCCGCCAGAAATTTTTGCGGGTATGGTTAAACTTTCTGTACGCATTTTAGTTAATGTATTTGCGGGCGCGTTTATATGCAGAAACAAAATCTAACATTTCTAGCGGGGGATGGGGGAGAACCACTGAAACCAATCCCTGGCTACGCCACTGGTGGGTTTAATAAATTCGGCTTACTATCGTGGCGTTTTAATGTATGCAGTTCCACAATAACATCCGTGGTAGGGCCACAACCTTCCATGGGCTGACACCATCTCTCAAATATCGCTTATTTGCATGGCACCACGATGGCCCTCAAGTGCTGCATCGTAGCAAGCTAACGGAGTGACCATGCAATACTATACATTTCGAAGAGCATGTTGTCAAAGTGAAGTCATGCTGTGCGATGAAAAAAGCGTGTATGGCAAGTGATACAAAAAGTTCTATTAAGCAAGAAAAACGGTTGAATAAAATGCACGTCTGAAACTGTGACGCCCTGCAATATTTTGGGCCCCGTGCAAACGCACTGCGATTGCGCAGTTGTACTCACCCGAGTACAACTGCGCAGGATATAAATTGTGCGGGTGTAAATTGGCAGCAGCAAGCACAGGAACGGGTTAACTGGTGGAACACGGGAGAGGCCTTTGTCCTGCAGTGGACGTAGTCAGGCTGATGATGATGGTGACTCACCCGAGAACAGGCCACTGCCACTCCAGCGCGGCCGAGGACACATAGTACATTATTTGCGCAACGCTCGGCTGTCTTTCCATTAGTGCCATCAGTGGCCAGGCAAAACACAAAAGCTAAAAATAAAGGGGAAGGGCGGAAGGCTCTTTGAGAAGCGAAGCTCAATGAAACGGAAGCGCAGACGGAGAGGGGAAAGAAAGAAAAAAGAGATGGTGAAAAGAGCCGCTACCCGCTCGCCCTTGAGTGGCTCAGTGCGCGTCCACGACCGACGTTGCGCAAGTTGAACGTGCTCGCTGACCAAGGGACCATTAAGCTCGCCTCGTTCTCTGCGATCAAAGCGAACTCCATGTACAATTTTCTCAGGCATTTCCTTCTCTCGCACGGAGAATACACGTTTACAGGTGGCGACGTGGCTGTGTCGTCAGGTTAGTCGTAAGCTGCATTTACAACGAGTCCGAAGAAGTCGCGTCGGGCTGGCTTGTCAGGACAAGAGTTCGTCGAGGTCGTGCCAAGTCAGCGTCAAGGCGAGGTCTGTAAACGCAACTTGCAAGGGTTGTGCTGGCTCGGCCAGTCTGATTGAAGATGTCAACTGGAGACCTGCAACTGGAGTCACTCACGTATATTACATGTGGTGTGCTAAATGACGAATAATAATAATAATAATAATAATAATAATAATAATAATAATAATAATAATAATAATAATAATAATAATAATAATAATAATAATAATAATGCTGTCAGTTCCACACCGCGATAAACATCAGACAGTGAAGCTGTAAGCGCACTAGTGCACGTATGTGATTGGTTGGAGAGATTATGTGAAATCGTTAATCCGCCGCGAGATTTTAAATGCGCGAGCTTATGCGAGATTTGTCAAAGCGAGATCAGGTGACATGCCGGCTCAGGCAATGGCGTTGCAGTAAGCGCCCCGCGTCACGTGATGGGCTAGGGAGATCGTGTAGTGTCGTAAATGCACCGCGAGATTTTAAATGCGCGTGCTTACACCCCGTTGGTCAAAGCGAGATCACGTGACCTGCCAAACACGTAAATAATTTTCCACGTGCATAAACGAAGCCACACAGGTATCACACAAGTGTCTTTTTTTTCATGTTTACATTATCACTGACCGCTGGTTCTTCATTATGTTAGCCGATCAGAGGAAGTTTCGCAGAACTAGTGACTACGTTTCGGGCATGCATGGTAAATATGTGTGTATGGGCGTTCACAATCCCACATTCTGTTTAGACATTTGTTATCTGTCGTGTGTACGCGCGTTCACAATCACACGCTCTGGTTAGAGATTTGTACACTTTATTTTTCACAACAACATTGTATATTCACCATACAACTTTTCACAATAGAGAGCTACAACTATTTCCCCTTCAGGCCCGGCGTTTACAACTATTTGCGTCAAGATGGCGCACCGGCAGCAAAAGTGCTAATGAAAATAATTCAGGCTAATATATGCGCCACGTCTTTTGACATACTCGGGATTTCGTATTTGCTCCAAACTTGAACAATAGGAGCGGAATAATTAGCGAGCGCAGTTGGGAGCTGAACTTCCGCTTCCGCTTTGTACTCACGTGGAGGTTTCGCGTCTTTTACTGTTGGTAACAAAGTTTCACGCGGTCGTCTGGCTGATTTGTCACGTGGCTGAATAGGTGTCTTTCAAGCATGCTGGAGGCCTCATAGTTCGCATGCCTGTAGACAGCGCACGCATTCAGTCTACAAGTTTTGTAAACTTGAGAAAACACTGTCAAAGTTTCAAAGCTCTGAATCTATTTACCGCATTTTGGTTTTGACAACTTTTAATATGTGAGAAATGCAACATAACTTAGGATGCAAAAACAGCGCAAAAAAAATATACACAATGTCAGAGGAAGAGACGACACCTCTTCCTCTGTCCTTGTCTATATTTTTCGCGCTGTTTTTACATCCTAAGCATGAACCACCAACTAGCCCAACTTTCGCTATTATTTCAACATAACCGAAATTTCAGTGGCACCTGAAGGGAATTTAAAACGTCACAATGTGAAAAGCTCATATGCTTTTCACGTTCACCAACCATTTGCAACAATGTAGCTTGGAAGGTGAAAGCGAGGCGACTAAAGCAGCAGCTCGCTTCGCTATATACGTTTCCTGATTCCCAGCGTGATATTTTCAGCAGTCATAGGCCTGAACCCATTTTGAAACACAAGAGGAACCTGAAAACAAAAATGAAATTTGAATTCGAAGAGATCGAGAGATTTCTTTCAATCATTAAATTCCACTGAAGAGCACTGTAACTTAAAAAAAAAATGTTCTTAAAGAAGCATGAAAGTGGCGCTTACTTTGGTATTTTCAGTGCGCACCACCTGCACGTTGCGAATGGCGTGAAAGATGGCAAGCTTTGTAGCCTGCAGGGAGAACTTTATTGCGATGCAATTGCGCGGTCCAGCGCCAAATGGAAGGTAAGTGTACGGTTGAATCGAACCGGCGTTCTCTTCGCTGAACCTGGAACAACAACGGTGATAACTGTCACCCTCACAAGTGTCGCACAGGAAACATTAGGGGGGGGGTGATTTTAAATGAAAAGAAGAGAAAAGTGAGCCCTGTAACTGTCTCTCAGAGGGAGGACACCTCAACAGTAGCTCACGAGGGATGGTGGTAGAGAAGGGATTAAAAGAATAGGATTAAAAGGTAAGGAGATAGAAAGAGAGAGGAAGGAGAGAACGAGGCGCAGGGACAGTGAACGACGGAAGTAAGGAGAATACAGGAAATGTGGACACGGTTGCAGGAGTCCGACGACGGGGCACCGCTGGCGAGAGCTCTTGTCGGCGTCAGGAGATGGCGTAGGGCAAGTCCAGTAAGCCATAGCTACGCTGTCGTCGAAGATCGGCGTCAGGAGTTGGCGTAGGGCAAGTCCAGTAAGCCAGAGCTACGCTGTCGTCGAAGATCGGCGTGAGGAGTTGGCGTAGGGCAAGTCCAGTAAGCCAGAGCTACACTGTCGTCGAAGATCGGCGTCAGGAGTTGGCGTAGGGCAAGTCCAGTAAGCCAGAGCTACGCTGTCGTCGAAGATCGGCGTCAGGAGTTGGCGTAGGGCAAGTCCAGTAAGCCAGAGCTACGCTGTCGTCGAAGATCGGCGTGAGGAGTTGGCGTAGGGCAAGTCCAGTAAGCCAGAGCTACACTGTCGTCGAAGATCGGCGTGAGGAGTTGGCGTAGGGCAAGTCCAGTAAGCCAGAGCTACACTGTCGTCGAAGATCGGCGTGAGGAGTTGGCGTAGGGCAAGTCCAGTAAGCCAGAGCTACGCTGTCGTCGAAGATCGGCGTCAGGAGTTGGCGTAGGGCAAGTCCAGTAAGCCAGAGCTACGCTGTCGTCGAAGATCGGCGTCAGGAGTTGGCGTAGGGCAAGTCCAGTAAGCCAGAGCTACGCTGTCGTCGAAGATCGGCGTGAGGAGTTGGCGTAGGGCAAGTCCAGTAAGCCAGAGCTACACTGTCGTCGAAGATCGGCGTCAGGAGTTGGCGTAGGGCAAGTCCAGTAAGCCAGAGCTACGCTGTCGTCGAAGATCGACGTCAGGAGTTGGCGTAGGGCAAGTCCAGTAAGCCAGAGCTACGCTGTCGTCGAAGATTGGCGTCAGGAGTTGGCGTCAGGAGTTGGCGTAGGGCAAGTCCAGTAAGCCAGAGCTACACTGTCGTCGAAGATCGGCGTCAGGAGTTGGCGTATGGCCAGCCCAGTCGGCCAGAGATATGCTGACGTCGGAGATCGTGAGGGCACAACCATGCAGTCGGCACGAAATCCAGCGAGCGAGTCAAGAAACATTATGCGAGGTATACTAAAACTATTTTCTGCTATACATCGTCACCAAAAAGGTTAGTAAAACATGGTTCCATTCAAATTTAACATTATGCGAGGTATACTAAAAATATGTTCTGCTATAAATCGTCACCAAAAAGCTTGCAAAACATGAGTCCATTCGAATTATTCCTAGAAACTTACTTCGGAATACTCAGTACAGGGTTATTTTAGTGTGCAGCTTTCGACAAGAACAAGATACGAGTAAAAGTGAGACAAATAACCCAGCTGCGTCGTCTTCATGCTTTATTAAAAGCTGCTTATTGTCATTCTCTGCTGAAAGTAACTGTCACGGCTTCTGGGTATCTCGATTCTGTATATATTCACCTTCTCTCAGTAAAAACCACGCACTTTCCACCACAGCAACACTTAAGACTCAGATCAATGAAAAAAAAAAGCTGTATAATCGCGTACAGTTACAGGAGGTCAATCTGATGGGCGAGTCACCTGAACGACTCTCGCGTTGTTCTGACGCCGCGTTATGCTGTTGTGAGAGGCACTTAGCCCTTTCCCAGACCCTAGTTACTGCTTCTTTTAAATTACCTTTTCATTCGGAACACACCAACTCAAATTCATACCACCACTCCCTCTCTCACATTAGCGTCATAGTAAGTCGTTACATTGATTTAAGCGCCGAATCGATTATAACGCAGGAAAGGCACCTTGACTTTCATAGACATAACGAATAGACGTGGGAAGGGGCGGGGGGCTTAATTCACATATGTATATTTTCACGTGCGAGTACAAACCAACGCACAAATGCACATAAAGGGCAATTCCATCCCTTTACCCGTTGCTGAAAAAATTTCCGGCTTCACCTCAGTTCATTTTGAACAAATAACTGCCGTACAACGATTTCTGCGATGGTTTGGCGATGCACACGTGGTAGGATAACACTAAAACGAACACAGGACACACTTGACAGGAGTATTTGCAACAACGTCCTGTTAAACTGCGTCATGTATGTTATTTGTAGCGTTAGTAACCAACCGGACTGCTGCCTGTACAGAAAATTAGTACGGACACGTCCTTTAAAATTTTTCTGATTGTTGCTCTAAATAAAAGTTCTGATGTCAAGAAAGCTAAAACGAATGTCATGGATGCCTGGGAACACATCGAATACATTTTTATGTATATCATCACCTCAAAACAACGCTTTCGATTTCGATATCGAGAGAGTGGCTTTCGGGGACGTGTCATAGCAGTGTGACAGCAGGGGAAGACTGCAACTCTCCACGTACTAAATGCTAATCAGTCATCTACTCATGTTGCACGTAAACAACGATTAGTGTATTATCGTCCTGTGACCCTGAACAGTAATTTCTGTGATTTAAGCTGCATGCAAGACGCAGGAACTGGCAACTCGGGAACTGTCTTGACTCGTCCGAGATAATGTCCATTGCAGCGGAGCTGGATTGCAAATGATCAGCGACTATAACTTTAAAACCAATATAAGATATTGTATACGAACTGTCTGGCTCCAATGTATGAAGAGCGTTAACACTAGCAAACGAGGGAAACGGAACGTGTCATTTTTAAGATGTGTACCAATCGTGTCGGCAGCTCTTTTAACTTCCCTGACTACCTTTTTTTGGGGTTCCTCTCTTCTTATCCTATACCACAAGAGCATCGCCAAGCCTCTATGAACCAACTAGATCCTTTAGTCTCATTACTGATTCCTTGAGAATAATTCCTTTTAAAGCGTCGTTGCCGGTAACGGCACAAAGAGTCATCAAATGGTTGGACCATGCCTTCATAGCTGCTGGAGATAAATCGACACTATGGCTGCGGTTTTACAGACAAAAGGTGAAACTATGGTAGGGGTCAACTTTCAAAAAGTTTAGTGGTGCATCGTCATGCAATTAAAACATTTACAAAGGTAATCTTCTCTTTTGTTTGCCACTAAGTATCAAATGGCCTAAGGACACGCATTTATAAGTTCGAAAGCAATTCTGGTGAACTTGTATGAATGACCCTTCACCTTTCGGGGTCGAAGGTGGATGGCTCTGGAAAGTATTTCGGGTCGTTTTGTATGGCGTAAATAGGAACGGCGACCAGATCGTTTTTTGTCACTTTCACTCCAGTGTCTCCGAGTGTATAGTCTTCAGAAGGCGCTCGTTCAAACCTGAAAAAAAGACAAAAAAAAACAGCCATATTGAAGACTAATCCCAACAAAGTGGTTCCAGTCATCAGCGAACTGTTTTGGTATCGCGAGCAACGAGTGACACTTTTTCTCTTTCAAGCACTTCTGGTCAAACACTTACTACCGGTTTCCCGAATATTCAAAAGTCTCGTAAAAATTTAAATTGGCGGGAAATCGATGGTTCTCGTTTAGGCTAAGAGTTATATTGGATATAGGTGCATATGGAATCAGGGCATAAGTTTTTTTAAAGATGCGTGCAATTAGCCGCTAGGATTGTTGACGCAAAGCAGTTCTCAGCCCCGCGCTTCTGTCTACATGGCCTTCGAGATTCGCTCCGGCAATGCGACTACTAAACACGAAAGTCAAGGTTTAGCGTCACCTCCGATTGTTTTGGTTTGTTTGTTTGTTTGTTTGTTTGTTTGTTTGTTTGTTTGTTTGTTTGTTTGTTTGTTTGTTTGTTTGTTTGTTTGTTTGTTTGTTTGTTTGTTTGTTTGTTTGTTTGTTTGTTTGTTTGTTTGTTGAACAACTGTGTTAGAAGAGCACTATATACGTAGACATAGATTACTACAGACGTTTTTCTTTTCGCTTCAGAAAAGAACAGTGAAACAAACTTCACATGCTTGCATTCAAAGTAAGACTATCTTCCTATCTTAAAACTGATTAAGTCGACGGCTGATCTAATTCCTACATATAGGGAAATATGTTACCGTGAAACAGGAGGGTACAAGCGCAGAGTTTCGGAGACAACGCAGTGAAGATACCTCAGCTTCGTGATCGCATCCAGGCCAGGGTGATCTCCCTACAGTAAAGGGTAGCGCAAAAAGCACCGCGGAAGTTTGGGTTAATTTGTTAAGACTTATCAGAGCAATAAATGCGAATGTCAAAGACTTATGCGAAAGACAAAACTTAATCACTAGGCCAGACTTATGATGACAGCATACAACCCCTGAAAAACAACTTTCTTTGAAGCATCCCTGAATGCCACACATTTTCTCGTCGATTTCTGTTAATCTAACAAACGTCTGTTTAGACGGCTGTTATTGTCACCGCAGATAGCATGCCACTTTTCGTAGCGTAATTTTCATATAATTTAAGAATTCAAAACGCTATAAGGTGCTTCACAAATCAACGGTAATCCCTCGTAGATTACCATCCGTCACATTTTCATAGAACCTGCTGTCGCTACTTTTTACGCTACAGTTACGTTTTACTGGGAGATGACTTAGACTCCAACCAAAAGTTTTGAAGAAACCCGACGCTTCGAAACAGACTTGGTTCTTTCCTCAGGGGTGACAGTAGGACTCCCAGTTTGCGGGGTCTCGCAGTTTCATACTCCACCAGACAGATTTCTGTCGAATGTTTACATTCAAGTTACGTTTTACTACTGAATAGGGGTGTGCGAATGTCTTAAAGTTTCAAATAACGAATCGAATGGGATTCTATTCAGTTTGACATTGGAATCGAATAGTGAATATCCCATATATCAAATATTTTTCGAATAATTTTCGAAAAATATTGCCGCTTACACTTACATGAAGTGCGCAGCATTCGTCGACTTCATTCCTCAGCCTGTCTTGCACTTCCTGGTGAAGGGCAAGCAGGTATAGGGTGCAGCCGATCGCATTCGATGTCTTGAGTTGACCAGCGAGGAAGAATAGTATGCACTGTGCCATGGCTTCGTCTTCCGTCAGCTCTGAAAAGAAAAAAAGAAATATTGCCACACTTTAAAAAGCGCATTCTCATGAAGGCAGCTGCGGCCAGGGTTTCGCTAAACACACATGAGTCATATAAACGCCTCCTTGCCGCTAGGCTAAAGATGCAAGCGCACGTCAATTAGAGTGATCCTGCCATTGCGCCTGAAGTATTTGTAAACTGTTGTGAACGATAATCGGAGAGCAGTGACATTGGTAAATGCTGTATTTTCTCACGTGGTAGTAATAATAACATTTCGTTTTCTTGTTTGTTTGTCTTACAAAACCACCGGCTGATAGTGAGAAATGTCGTAATGGAGGGCTCCGGAAATTTCGACCACCTGGTATTCTTTCACGTGCACTGGCATCGCACACTGCGCGGGCATCTAACATTTCGCCTCTATCAAAATGTGACCCCAGCGGCCGCAGATCGAACTCTCGACCTTCGGATTAGCAACCGCGTACCGTATATAGCCACTGTTCAACCGAGGCCATTTTCTCGTGCACTACCCGCACTAGTCCGCACTGGTTAACGTTGCCTAATGTTGGCTAAAATGAGGCTAACATTTGACAGCGTATGCTGTCCACGGCAAGGTTATCATTATTCAGTATATATCGGCGTCGTCAGGGTTTTCATACAAAAAGGTGCAAGTGGTGGGGGCACGGAGTTAAGATTGGTCACCGCACCCCCCCCCCTCCCTATTATGTCAATGTATGGCACTGACTTCGTGGCCGTACCCCGAGTGTGGGGCTGACTTTGCGGCTCCTCCACTCCAAGGTGACCAGTGAAGGGGGGGGGGGGGGGCAACCTTGTTTCCCTCCGCGCACATGCCTATGTTAGTATCAATATAATGGCGATCTCGTACATGCAACAACCTGCGCTTTTTTTCTATTACCTTGATTTGAAATATTTTTCCGAACATCAACAATGAGAAATGTGACATGCGTAATTTGTTTATTATTTTTAATGCTTCTTGTTTCTCGGTACCCAGCAAGTACAGCTAGGAAAATAATAATAAAGGAAGAAACGCTGTGATACATCCGTGGTACATATCTAAGCACTACTATGAAGGCACGTAGGCTCATTGATTGTTAAACATATATCGTGTATATATATATATATATATATATATATATATATATATATATATATCCATGTTATCACTGAATGATGAAAGCAGCAATCCACCTGGCCTAGACGACTTCCTGCAAAGAGCCGAGGAAGCACGACAGATGGCGAGATACAGAATACGCCACCAACAGCGTATCGACTCCTATCGGTACAATCAGCGTCGTACCGAAGCGCATTTTCAACCAGGTGATAAAAGTATGGATATGGACTCCAGTGCGTCGCCGTGGACTTTCCGAAAAACTTTTTAGTCGCTACTTCGGGCCTTACGAAGTACTCCATTGTGTAAGCGATGTAACTTATCAAGTCAGATCCGCTATACACGGGAGCTCAAAACGCTGCAACCCTACAGAGGTTGTACATGTAGTCCGGATGAAGCCTTACTATGAAAGATCACCGGAAGGCCAGTGACGCCTACCACGAATCTATTCATTGCCTGACGCATCGGGACGATGCGTATGAGGAGGGGGATTATGCCGCGACATAGTACCACGCGCACAGGGACATACATGCGCGCCGTCTAGTGTTGCGCAGAGACGATGATGATAGCACGAGAACCCAGCCGGCCCCTGCTGATGCGCGCCACGCGCTTGGGACTCTTCTTGAAGAGGCAGAAAAAGAAGACATCTTTGGTGTTCTGCTGTAACGTGCTACGACCATAGTCCCTTGTGGGCATAGTTGTGGGCACAGGTTCGCCCTTTAATAAATACGTTTTATTACACCCCCGAGTTTTTCAACATCGTTACAATAATATATATATATATATATATATATATATATATATATATATATATATATATATATATATATATATATATATATATATATATATATATATATATATATATATATATATATATATATATATATCGTTTCCTTGTTCAGTAAAAAAGCACGATAAGTTATAAGTTGCATTGCGCTTGTTAGTGAAAATAAGTTTTACGTCTTTAAACATATAAATAAGCAATGTGCTCGTGTAAGCAGCACATTCCTTACACTGACTAGTTTAAACTTATCGTTCTTGTTCGTTATCACTGGTTCTATCTTTCATTAGGAAGTGTACAGTTGTTAGTTCTCCTGAAATTAGTGAAGAGTAAACAAACAATCAAACAAACAGTTCGAAAAGAATACATCGGCGAAATTCTACTGATAATTGCTGAGGTTTCTGAGTATCTTTTTGTGTAAGAACGCGAGCACCCTTCAGTTTACTGTTAAGTGCAATGTCAGCACAATAGTGCGCATGCAAAAGCTTTCGAGATTATGATGAACTTTCCTACTTATCTCTGACGATGCTGAAGAGTCTGGCTTGCTGTCAGAAGCGACGTCGAACAGCCGACGGTCCCGATCAAAGACTTCTCCGTGTTTCGCGTCAACTTGTATTTTCTTTTCGTCCATCAGAATTTTAAAAAAGTTATCGTGCTGCTGCAGAAGGAATAAGCAAAAATACGAAACATAAAGATCATCAAACATTGTTCACAACGGATCTCACCACGTCCGTGTCCTTATTGTCTTTCATCAGGTTCCGGCCCAAATTTCTGAAGAAGTCGACGACGTCCCGCTTCATTGGCCCGATGCCAAGCTTCCTTGCGATGAATGGAAACACAACTGTGAATGAAGGGAAGCGAAACTAGAGTTCATTCGTACTACAGATAACAGGGTATTATTTGCCGTGAACTTAGCTATTCAACGTGGTTTCATAACAGTTAGCAGCGGTAACAGACACCGACGAAAGCAAAGAAAATGGACACATCCCGGCGCTAACAACAGAAATTTATCAGTTGTTGAACCACACGGACATAAAGTGCATAAACGTGACAGAACTAAGCTTTATGCGAACACCGACAGATTATCAATAATACAAAAAGGTTAAATGAGCAGCTAACATGAGAAGGAATGATAAAAGCCGATCCCTCCCCATGTTAGCTGAATGAATGAATGAATAAACTTTATTTAAAGTCCGGCAGTTTTACCGGGCGAGGTGGGGGAAGAGGGGATTAACCCCTGTCCCTTCGCTGCATTTTTTACTTTTTTGTATTATTCATCATTTGTTGATGTTCGCATAAAGCCGACTTCGATCGAGTTTATACGTTATGTATGTGTAATGTTAAACCAACAAAGTTCAGTTGTCAGTCGGCGCCTGGATGCGTCCGTTTTCTTAGCCTTCGTCGGTGTCTGTCACGCTGCTAACTCCAATGAAGCTACACCAACTCGCTTAGTGCTCCATCCCATTGAACCTAGAAGTGTGTGCGTGTGTTTTTGTACATGTGTGGGTGCACAGGTGAGTATGCGCGTGCATCATCGCCATCATCATAATCATCATCATCAACACCACCACCACTACTACCACCATCATTAGCTTCACTACGCACACTACAGGCAAAAGCCCCTCCCATCATCTACCCATCTACCAATCAACCCGGTCTTGTGCTTTTTGTTTTTTTATTCTCATCTTTTTATTCTCATCGGCACACCAAAATTCCTGTCTTCCCCTCATGCGTTTGCTTTCTATGGGAATCAGTTACCATTAATTACCAGCGGTTATAACGCCCACGTGCTACGTACCCGGTCCATGTCGATTTCTTCTTCTTGATTTCAACTATGATATCCTTAGCGCCTGTTTGTTCCCTCACCCACTCTGCTATCCTCAATTTAAGCTGCACCCTCTTTCTAATTCTTAAGGTATCAGATTCGTGGGTAAGTACCAGCAAAATGTATTAGCGGTAGTGGTTAGTGTGCGTGTGCTTATATATTGAGGCACTGCGCCGTGTTCCCGACCGGGCTGCAGAAATTAGGTGCCTTTTTCCTCTTCTAACCACTACCATGCGCCACCATATATATTGCTCAAATTCTATGCGCACGAACTTCACCATTAGGGGGCCTCCCATATCACCCCCCTCTTTTTTTTTCAAAGCATCAAGAGCGGACTCACCCATCACCAACAGGCGTGGGGTGAAGCGTTGTGAAAGGACTTGCTTCGATCTTGTGACAAACTCGTTTGTTGGGTCCGAGTGAGAGTCCAACTTCACCGCGAAGGCGCACTTCGCTATCAGGTTCAATACGTAGTCCGAGAAGAACCTTGATTCGATTCGATAAATTAAATACAATTTATTTCATCATCTTAATAATAATAAATAACAACAGCTGCACACGGTATCAAAATATGTGCGATGACACATACACGGTAAAAAACCTCAGGTAGTTTATTTAGTGCAATTTTTTTTTCATTAAGATGTGCCCCATCATCACATCGTATTACTAATATGTGAAACTGACACCCCTCACAAGTTAGGCACGTTTATCACTTCATTTAACGGGACACGCTCCCGGTCTATCGATCCATGCATCGCTC
Source organism: Rhipicephalus microplus (assembly GCF_013339725.1). NCBI lineage: Eukaryota > Metazoa > Arthropoda > Arachnida > Ixodida > Ixodidae > Rhipicephalus > Rhipicephalus microplus. The sequence continues at coordinate 12,694,024 of NC_051170.1, forward strand.
GCTAAGCACCCATTAAGCAGATACGGGCATCTCATTTTAAGAAGCATCTTACCGGAGACTTCACATTACCTAACTTTCAAAATTGAATGACATGTAGTGGTAAGTGTTGGTTTTCTTGTTAAAGTAAGCGATCACAATGCACGGGCCCTCAATAGAAAGGGCACAAAGGCACCCTGGCTAAGCCATTGTATCAGTTGAGTGGAGCGCGAAGATACATGCGCCTACATCGGTATGCCCTTTTTAGAGCCAAATATAACTGCGCGTCAGTGTGATTTGTGGAAACGTACTCATACCCCCGCTGGTCACATATGCGCCGTGAATACTACGACAGCAGGGCGACGGCACTGAGATAGCGCCTGTGCAATTGCTATCGCAATAAATCTGGCTAATTTCAGAAGTGTCTCATTATTGATTGAAAGTACTGAATGAGTATTGGCTGCATTGTAAAAAGACAGCATGTTGGAATGCATTGGCCCTCACTTTTAGGAATATGAGTTTACAGATACAGGCACCATAAGCAGAAACGCTCACTGTTTCACATCGATGTCCTGATTACTGGATGCTGCTTTCTTGAGGTGCTCTGTTGTCGCCAATGCGCACTCCTCAATCAAGGCATTCATCTAGAAGAAAAAAGCGAGAACACTAAGTTAGAGAAACTTAGAGAGACAAACCCGTAAATATGAGTCTGCTTTCCAACCCTTACCCAGGGTAAAAGGAAAGAAGTGAAAAGTCGTATATGTTAGTAAAACGGCCGTGCAACAAAAAAAAAAACAAGAAACCTTGTTGATCCCTTCATCATAGGATCGCTTCAACACAAAAGTGGAGCGCGTCTTCGCAGGAGTGAGTTGATTGCTCATTGTACATGAATGCATCAGAGTTTGCATAATGTCTATTGCTGTCTGGCTGCTATGGCGCCGTTTGGATGCACCACGTTGACGTCTAGTGGCACTCTACTATCCGACGACCACCGTCCATGATCACGATGTGCCCATTGTGGTAAATGAAGTAGTTAAATACGCCTGGATATGGTGAATCCCGCACAAAGATCGCAAGGCACATCAACAAGCACGTAATAAGCACTGGTATACTCGATATGCACTCGTTCGAAGTGTCGTCATTTGACGAGAGCAATTCCAAGCTTGCACTCCTCACTAATATGGTAACGTACGCTATTGCTCACGCGTGTATACAACATAGAGCTTCAATAACGCAAGAAGTAAAGTTCTTATATTTTGAGCTGTGACCGCTGAAAAGGCATTGCGCGTTCCGCTGACGTGCATCTTGCTTCACCAAATAGCTCACCACGTGACATTCACCTGTCTTTCGGTGCCACATATTGCAGCACATATGATAGGCGGCGAAGCAACATCGATTCACTGATGATTGATATGTGGGGTTTTACGTCCCAACACCATCATATGATTATAAGAGACGCAGTAGTGGAGGGCTTCAGAAATTTCGACCACCTGGGGTTCTTTAACGTGCACCCAAATCTGAGCACACGGGCCTACAACATGTCCGCCTCCATCGGAAGCAACATCGATTGTGCACGTGGAATCTGCGCTACACTAGCGAATAGGCGTACCATGCAAACACGTCCCAAAAGGCAAATTATGTACAGCCTCTTAACTCAACCGAACCACCGCGTAAAACGCATTTCACCGACCTAAGAGCTTTCTATATATTATTGCACTGAAAGCCTCCGTTGCGCTGAAACCACCTAAGCGCTCCCTGTCGGCCCTCGCCAGCGTCACGACGCAATCCTCTTCACCGCTCCTAGACAACGACACCACCGCCGCCAAACGAAATCAGAGGAAGATGCGAAATGTGTGAGAGAGATAAGGTGAGCTTGCGAAATGCATAGTGTTCTGCCCACTGCGCTATACCGACGCGCATGCGCGTCGGTATAGCGCAGTGGGCAGAACACTATGCATTTACCCTTGCGACTAGAGAAGTCGTGGGTTCGACTCCCGCGTGATCTTAATCAACTAAATTGTTTTCTTATATTTCCCTTTGTCACCTCTTCGTGTACAATTTAAGAACGTTACTTCCGTGACGGATACGTTAGCGAGTCTTGATGGAACAATTAAACACTTTCGTGTTAAAAAGCGGTGGTGGAGAACGGACAAGTTAAGGTCTCTATAATACTTGACTGGCGAGTGAAAACCTCTAAATTTAAGTGCTTTGGTTCCTACCTCTGATGCGACGACTGGTGTGCCCAAGGAGAAAATGGGATGCAATCAAAGTTGATAGGTATATAACGTACGGTATAATCCTTTATACACATCATTCGTTTCTCAGAAACGGGACAGGAGGCTCCATTTTGGGGGCTTGAGATGATTCAACTGATGCAGTTGTTTGTTAATGAACTGCGGGGTTTGTTTTTAGTGAAACTCTGCAATCCTAAAATCTTGCTGCTTGTACATTTTAGTTAGCAAGTTTTGGTCGGCACCTTCTGTAAACGTGCATGAAGTCTCAGATCAATATTTGCTCTCTGAAATTGCCCCATTTAGCATCGTATACCAAGTGCAACATTTTTTTTTTCCGAATTAGTCCAGCTGCTGTTATGTAAGAGCATAACTGTATTTTGCTTGCGTTTTAAAACGGACTTATTGTGATTGGGGCAGCTAAGAGTTTTTTTTTTTTTTTTTTTTGCTATAGACCATCCACTGAAATTAGAAAATAAAGTGAAGTTAAAAAATTGCGTCTTACTTTTCGTAGCACACTTGCAGAAAATGCTGGTGCGGAACCTTTGCGAACCTTTTGCCATACTTCGAATGGAGCCATGCTCATCACATTATCCAAGAGCGGTTCATTCATCTTAATCGTCTGTAAGGAGGCAAAAGTGAAAGTCTCATGCCAAGAAATCGAGACATTAGCATTCTATATTATCGCATACATTAAATGACTGCAAATAAGGGTTTAAGGTTCACTATTATCAGTGTTTATAATTGGCTGCAACTCATTGAAGATGGTAGCCGTGTGTAGTGAAGTTAGCTTCTTTGCACAAGGCTACCCTTACACAAAGAACAGGGCAATCTCATATCTAAGAACTTCAGAAGACACACACGTCACAAAATCTCTGGCTACTAGTGCATGCTCCTCCATGACTAATTGGGAAACAGACGGAAACAAATAAAATTAGACGACTGTAACTTATCGATGTCCTCTCAATTCCACTCACAGTTTGGCTCATTTGATTAGGGTGTCACAAAATCCTTAGGCACCCGAGAAATTTGAACATTTTGCAGCACCAACCCGTGCAAAATGTTCGTGTCTTATTACTTTATTTCTTGTACAAGAAGCCCGATTGTTCGTTAAGTGTGAATTTTCGCTTTTTGTTCGGACCTTCCTGCATTCTTAAAAAATAAATTGAAATGGAAAAATTGATATTGAAGATGTTCAATTGCCTTGGCAGCCCACGGGCTTTGTGGTAAGAAATACAATTTGGATCGAAATGTATCAGTTGGTGCACTGGTGAGTCGATTTCGCTAAACGGCTTTCTTCACCAAATATTCTTACCTCCGTATTCACAAACGCTGATCGACTCGAATTTCACCCTTCGCTTGACAGAATGGAGCACTGCGCCGCCGCTTGGCTGAAAATTGCGCTGCGCTACGCAAGAATCGCAGCAGATTATTGCAGATATGCAGTGACTTATCGTGACTAGAGACGGCGCTCCCATCGGCTTTCTCAAGTGAAGGTGGAGCGTTGAGTGAAGGGACGTTTTAGAATACGGGGGTTAGTGCGCTTGCTTTATTGCTTGCTTTCTTGCTTGCTTACTTGCTTGCTTACTTGCTTGCTCGTTTGTCGTTCAGTTACAACAAAGAGCCTTGTTGTCACCGATAGACGATGTGACATGCACCGATTACACTATTATAGGAGCGCTGAGTTGTAAAATAAAGAGGGGTGTGTTTTTCTATTTTACTTCTCGTGACTGCTGGTCAGAATGGATTTCTTAGTGGAATTCTGTATGGTTGAAGTTGAAGAAACATGATAACGCTACATATCCTTGTAATGATAATTGCATGGGTGATTACATATAACGTTCAAGTTTGAGCCTCGCATCCGACGAACTTCACTGATAACGAACGTTCCCGGAAACAGTTATGGTACACCAGACGTTATACGCACATATCATTGGTTGCAGCGACACGGGTCCTAATTGTGAACACTGTGATGTGCCAGAAACGCTTGAGCACATATTTTGTGTCTGCCCGGCATACGCACGTGAACGACAAACACTGATTTCTTCTACTGAACTATATCGCAGTAGGTCATTAACTGTTGAGACCGTGTTGGGCTCTTGGCCAGACACCAACAGTGCAACTGCGGTCACAAGAGCAGTTATAACCTTTTTGGAAACAACTGGACTATATGCGCGGCTATAAAATGTGTCTCAGCTAGAAAGAACACTACATACTCACCTCTCTATCTCACCATCGTCATCCATTAATCTTTCTTTTCCCTTTTCCCTTCCCCTAGTGTAAAGTAGCAGGCTAGAGCAAGCTATCGCTCAGGTCGACCTCTCTGCCTTTCTGTAAATAAACTTATCTCTCTCTCTCTCTCTACGTACCCTTCTGTCAGGCAAGGCTGAGAAGTCGTCCACCAGCACCGTCTTCACCAACTTTGGTTCCGCAACAAACAGAATGGCCTTACCCATCTCGAACGCACTGATCATATTTGAAATGGTTTGAAAACAAGAAAGACTTTGGTTAGGATATGTGTCACAGGAATCGTTCGCTGAAACTACTTGTCACTTTCAAATTATCGTAATTGATGTGCAACGCTATTCGAAAGCGAAATTCTTTATTCAAAATGTTCAATTCTAATTTTCTTTTACGCAACGAACCTTCTTATTTCGCTATTGACACAAAACGCTTGTGTGTGACACTGCAAGATCGCGACATCAGGAAGTAGTGTCAATGCGCAAAAAAACATTTCTACATTTCGTGTCTTATTTAAAGTTATTTCATCTTACGAAAATCAAAGCTTGCAGCAACCCCTTCCTTACAAGCCCCCCCCCCCTCCTCCCCCATTGATTTCGCTCAGGAAAGAAGAAAGCACTTACCCAAAAAGCGGTCCGTACTTTTTGTACCTGGCAAGGTCGACCTCATGGACAGGCTGCAAATTAGAGCAAACTATGAACTCGATTTCATTATTTCGAACCAACTCGGCATTGTTCGCAACGCCACGGATATGTGAACTTCGTCAAGAGAACTTGCAGTGGACTGGCGAAAAGTATTGTGCTTTTTTTTCTACTACTCTAATTAATAGCATTTTCGCGATGAAAAGAAACCCGAACATGTAGCGGAAAAAGTGGCCTTGGGCCCAGTCGAACTGTGACATGCCTTGTCTGTCACTATATAGGCGACTTTGTGCTTTCAGCCGATGTCACCGTTGCGCTAGAATAATGCTCTTGCTGGCGCTATCACACCGCACGTGCTTATTATCTGTCAGTCATGCCTGGCACTCGGAAAACATACGTGGTGCTATAGCGCCAGCCAGAGCAAGATTCTGCCGCTATGATGATGTCGACTGAAAGCACAAATTCACCTAGTGACAGACAAAGCATGTCACAATTCGACTGGGCCAAAGGCCACGCTTTTCGCTACATGTCCAGGTTTTTTTTTTTTTCTCCCGTCGCGATAGTGCAGGCTAACGAGAGCACGCTATACTTTTTTTTTTAATGTAGGTGCATCGTCACTCATCGCTTTGTCCTAATATAATGTTCCGAAGCACGAGGTCCATTGGCGTTGCCCGAGAGGGGGGTGAATTAACTCTCAGAAAAATAGAAAATTTTCAGTTTTGTGCGTGTGTATAGGTATGTACGGGCACGCGAACAAACGAACAACCCTCTCACTGTCCACCCCCCCCTCCCGAAATTATCTGACTATGCGCTACTCGTGGGCAGTCACAATTGTTATATAGATGCCATTGGCGCCTTTCATGTTCAGATCAAAACATACGAATGGCCGGATCGGACGCTAATATGTATGACTTCCCACATTACTGCCTCTTTTCCTTGTTATTCGTCATACCTTTATATTATTACTCTGTCCTTTCTTAGGCAAGGGATAGTATAACCTGTGGTAACCAAGAGTAGTGATCCACTTCACGATAGAACGATCTATCTATCTATCTATCTATCTATCTATCTATCTATCTATCTATCTATCTATCTATCTATTATCTATCTATCTATCTATCTATCTATCACTTCTTCATAGTCTTGACCTTCAACTCACGTTCAAGAAAATCTTCAGCGTGGCACCAAGTATGAGCGAATATGGCTCCGACCGGACGTTCTGATTCTTCCAGAAGCTGCGATTCCGTGTCACGTATCTGAAACGATAAAACCAACGATAAAAATAACGAGAACAGCGTCTACAACCTCAATCACGCAGTGTTTCCGTATTACGTGAAAAGTAAGGCGCTTCGACTAAGAATATAAACTGTTGTAGGGAGACGCCAATGGGAGAAGCGAAACCTGTGGAGTCATATGGGCTTTTTTTTTTCTTGTTATTTTAAAGAGCCCCAGGTGGTCAAAATTTCCGAAGCCCTCCACTATGGCGTCTCTCATAATCATATGGTGGTTTTGGGACGTTAAACCCCACAAATCAATCAATCAATCATTTTTCTTGTTATTATTCCGACAGTAGGCGTTATAACAAGTATCATCAAATCAGCGTATTGTCTCGTAGTACTCACAACTTGCAATATCGTTATAAAACATTGGGAAACACAACATAAAAATTGGGCGACCCATAAGCTTCGCCTTTAAGAGTTGAACGCGATAGCGAAATCCGGCCCCTAGTGCACTCTCCAACCGCTAAGTGCATACTTATTCATGTGTTTCGTTACATACACACGCATACAGTAGATTGGATCAGCGCGCACTATTATCGCCGAATGGGCTCGTTTTCGTCGTGACCTGTCGAACAAAATGCGTTAAAGGGGGCCTGAAACATTTTTTCAAGTAACCATGGAATGAATTAACTAGAAGAGAATATTGCCTCTCGAATTGAACGCCGCAAAAAGTTTGAAGAATCCGTCCAGTGCGAGTGGAGTTACAAAGGTTTGTCGCATGCTGCTATTGCATCATCTCTTATCTCGTCCCGACGAAAGCGCTGGAAGCTAAGCAGGGAGGGGTGGCAGAGCAAAGAAACTACCACACCTTGTGACCTTGAGCACTTTTTAGGGGCGAAGCTCCTTATGGCGTGGCTTGTGCGTCTCTCGTAGTACGTAACCACCAGTGGCACATACCCCAAATAGCGGTCCTTACGATTTTGACCTCCAAGGTGGTTCCGGTGAGAGATTTCTTCTGTGCGTTGTTGAACAATAAAAGATAGTGCTCAATGCACATGTTAATGGCTGCTAAAGGGGAATGAGAGACAGGAGCATTCGGCTTTTAGTTAACGCGCACGCTGCGATCCCCATTAGCAGCTATTGGCATGTACATTGAGCACGATCTGACAAGAAAGGGTTGCTACGTTATACTCGCTGGGTGTAACCTTCTTGGTTTTAGAAAGGTTTAGCGAGCGTTGGGCCGCATAGCCATGAATACAGAGAACTAGTATATACCATAAACTCGAAGTGGTTAAAGGTGGGAAGTAAACCCGAAGCGCAAGCCGTAAGAAAGTGTGCATGTGCCACCTCCCGTTTAGTCCTTGAAATGTCCGCTGGATGGCGGTGCTTCTATATGGGGAATATATGATGAACAGATGCGAGATGGTGGTACTTGGAGTGCTGAATAGATGGACGAACGGACTCACAGACAGATGCATGGATGGACGCATGAACGGACGCAGGCGCGGATGCATGGATGAACGCAGGGACGGACGCACGAACAGACGCACGCACGGACGGGTGGATGGACGCATGGACGGTTACACAGGCGTACGCAGGAACGGACGGAAGCAAGAACAAATGGACGGACGAATGCTTCGCCCCACTCCCCATCATTCACTCCGTAGATATGCTGCCATTTTTTTTTCTTCGAATGCGCGGCTTATACAGTGTGATCGCGCGCGCACGCGTGGACAAGTAGCGGCCTCCCGCGGCTATCTCGGTAACTTGATTTTTCGATCACAGACGCACAGACGATTTTTCGCTCACAACCAACGGGGCCGGCGCCGGCGGTAGGTTTTCTGCGACACGAGCTCTTTAACGCTATCTCGTTAAAATCATTGCGAAACTTAACTCGATCTCCTCCTCTGCATTCATTGGTATATCTTGACCACGACGTTCTGTTTCGTCAGGCCCAAACACTTACTACGTTTCTTTCCACCGCGCGATTCCACATTTTACAATTTATTTTTATTTTATTTTATTTATTTTTTTACAATTTCTATCTAGTGATGTGTTCACATTAAAATATCACGAGCAAACATTGAGCTCTATAGTTCGATCTTGTGTGTGACTATTTCTGAGCCGGCCGTGGGGGCCACATTTCAATCAGGACTACCCGAAGGAACATTTGTGCAATCAGAGTGAGGAACAAGTTTATGAATCCTCGATGGTCGAACTTGATCCGCAGTGCCTCATAATCTTATGTTTTTGCATGAAATTCACTAATCGAATTATCTCCGCTGTGTGGCTGAGTAATGCTACCTCACCAGAGCCACAGTACTTCGTACACTCTTAAAAATAAAAGTCGGCATATTCACTAACTAAATACTAACCATTCACTTGTCACATAAAGCACTAGACTCTTAGTAAGGGAAGGTAGTAAAATGCAGGTTAATGGAATTTACTGCTTCGTAAGTAAATAGTGCTGACTCGAGTGATTGGTACATTGCTAAATTGTTAGAAACCCCCGCAAATAGAACTTTACGCCTATTTTGTTAAATGTGCGTTGCAGTATCAAAATGATTCTATTACAAAAGTTCGGGATAAAAAAAAACAAATTGACATGGCCCTCGTAAATCAATGTCTTCTAACTACGCCATGTAACTATACTGTGGTATGTGCGCATCACAAAGACTTATAAAGAATTGACCCCATGATCATATGATCAAATCAGATTGACATATGATCATACATATGTGAATGCCGTATGCTCATATGGACTCATATGAGCATGTGATATGCTCATATTAATTCTCATACTCACATGATTATATGCTCATTTGAGAATTCATATGAACAACTCACGAGAACGCACATGCAAACGCGTGCGCAAATAAATCTTCATGACTTGGACATAGCAAATTTCTACTGTAGCTTGAAGGCTATATACCTCTGCTTTGAGATCACACACCGCGTACTGGTTAGCAGCCACAGAATTGATAAGATAATTGTTGTTTTCTACGCATCATCATGTCGCCTTTTATTCGCTTATGTGTGTGCCATTGCGTAGCACGAAGCTTCTATTCCAAGATAGTCAATAAAATAAGAGCTTGCCTAAATTTCTCTTACGATGTCACCATTACGGCAAAATGTACTGCGACATCTACGAAAGATGTGGCAACGTAGGTGGCTCAGTAACTGTTTAGTTAAAAACCCTAAGAAAGGTTCCCTGGTTAGTAACGGCTAAACTTACTAGCTGTACTAGCTGGTAGCTGGTAAAAGTACGCCGCGAAGATATATAGTAAGATGCTCCAGAAACTAGTAAACACACGTGTTTACTAACTGATTATTAACTTTTTTTTCTAAGAGTGCAGACTTTTGTAAGCGCAGCGCTGAGGAATCACACAAACGACATTCTGGAACGAGGATCACTGTTGCTGCTACCGCACATACAAAATGAAGTGTTAAAGATAGACTGCAGAGCTCGAATTCGGTACTAGACATAGCAAAAAAAGTACACCCAGCACAGAACAAGCGCTAACTCGCAACTATGCTGTGATGAAACTTTCCTACATATGTATACAATACAACCAGCATGCACACGCACACTGCCCATGATATCCACAAAAAACACGTATTGCCAGAATGCACATTGAACGTCAAATCTACGATTCATAGTATTTGTTGCGCAACGCCACAGAAGTATCACTGTGATTATCACTTACTCTCTTTCTCTTAAAGTGGCTCTCTCCGATGTCAAAGATTATTCGTCTGCTGACGATATCTCTTACTCATCTAATTAGAATTAAATGTAGTCAGCACTTACAGATACAGGAGGACGCCGGGCGTCACCGCCAAGATAATCCATACGGGTGTCAAAGCAGCCATCAGCTCCATGTCCGCCACAAATGTGGTTGACGCTTCCTGGCAGTTGCCGCCGGGGCACGGCTTCTTTCGCGATGCCGCGTGCGTTGCCGCGGAGGCCTCGGCAACGGGAGCTTCGACCGCTCTAAAAATAGCCCATTCACTACGACGTCACAAGTTCGCGCGCCGATATTCGGCGTCGCCTATTGGCAAAAGTGAACTCTAGCAACCAGCTGAAGTCTTGCACGTGAAGTGGTGTTTACCAACACTCCGCGACGCGACGAGGTAGGTGGCGCAGAGTGAGCGAAGGCGGTTCTCCGTAAGCTAGAAAAACTGAACGAAAAATAAAGGGAAGTCAGGACAGCCTCGTCCTCGGTCGCCATTGGTGCTCCGGCCCGCGCATGTGGCGGGGTGCTATGTGTTGAAACCAACGGAGAAGACGGATGTCGTCTGGCACATCATCAATGTCGGAACGGCACCGCCTTTTCGACGTTTGATGAGACATCTCTTGAGCTCCACACGGTGTCTGATTCCCGAAAAAGCGAGTGGTGAGAAGGAATGACGTGGAAGTTTGAAGATTTGACCGCGTGGCTTATGGGAAATGGAGAAGGTGAGATAGGAAAGCGAAATATACGTTAAATGGTGAAGGCCCTTAATCTGAACGCGATAGCAGAGGAACAAGGCAAGTGCGGTAACCAGTACCCGGCTCTCGCTTGGTATATCTAAGCGATTGCAGTAGTGTAGGGAACTCCGTTGTCGGTGCCCGATAAGGTCCTCTCACGAAGCGTGACGATGTGAGGTCATTGGCAAAATCTTCGGATGAGCATCGTCAGTAACGGGCTCAAAAAAACAGGCCTTATTTCGCTTGCACAAACTTTCTTTAGAATAAAAGAGAGGCCTATATATTAGAAGGAGGTCACCTCTAAGGAACAAAGAGAACCAACCCACTTCTGAAGCTAAACCCACAGACGTTTAAATCCCCCTCCTGCCCTCCGCCGCTTCCTCTCATGGTTTCGATAGTCTCTGGTCATCTATATGCTTGACGTAGTGTCACGTAACATATTCTATTAGTTAATGCAAGGCATTTTTATAACCCCGTTACGGGCCATTGTTGTCAAAGCGTACAGCATGTGAGTGACGTCGTGAATTCCGCATCTAATGCACCTTGGTCATCGAACTGTTCACAAGTGCATTGGTCCAGCACTTCTATTCAGTTTTGTAAATATCGCCGTGTGCCTGCTTTTATTCGACGATATGTAATGCTGCTGGCTACTTCAATTTTTGCAGTATGGATGAGCTGAAGCTGGCGTGTGCGAAAAACATGCTCTTTATTTTATCTCACGCGGCTCGGGGTCTGCAATGGTGCTGTTTTGTGAATCAACAGAAGTGCAGCGTAGTGAATTTGAGTTTAGTGGGGTGCACTAGTATTAACGCGTTAGAAGCATTTGCACTACCTTCCGCACGTAGTTTCAATTAGGATAAGGCGGATGGCAGCAATGTTGGTCGAAGCCATCCGACGCCATACTCGAAAAGAGGCGACAGCTCAACTGCGACAGCTCAGCTCAGCTTTTTAGGCGACAACTCAACTGCCTTATAACTCGCTAAAATTGACATTCGGCATCGCCGGAGGTGGCGTTATCAGGAGTGACGAAAAAAAAAAATCTCCATCATGTAATGACCTCACCATATTACGGCATCATGACGTTACAGGTCGCCAAAACGCATGACATCATCACGACGCCAAATGGCATGACGGCACACGACAACATCAGGTGGCATGGTCGCTTGGTCAAAGGTAGGACCATTCGCGGAGTCACTGCGAAGTCATCGTGAAGTGCAGAAATTTTGCGGTGCCTCCAATCTATGAGGAAGTGCAAAACGGCTTTCGGCACAGAAAGCTTGTGAGGAGAAGGGAGAGAAGGGTGTTCAGAAGAATCGACTTCAAAAAAAAAAAAAAAGCATAAGATGGCTATGGCCTTCGAGTAGTCTTCGAGACTCAGTGTGACTCTTTTCTGCCACTCTAGCTCTTTTCTTCCTATATGTTTGTGTGGGTGTGTGTGTGTGTGGGCAGGGGGGTGCTCTAATCATGCAGTGCAGGGTGACGCCACGTGATTTCACATTATCGATGCAAATCAATGACGCATCAACGCGAATTCTCGTTCCCGTTGATGTCGCGACGTTTGTCCTTATATAATCTCTCCTCCTCTCTCTAAGAATCTCTGGCGATCACCAACCCCTGCTAGGGCTGTCTCTCCGTAGACGCCAGGGAGAATAGCACCGTCCCTATACTAATGATCGTGCCACGCGAAGTTCGCACAGGAGCAAACAATGGAGAGAGAAAAGCAGCCTGCGCCGCCAAGCTCGAATCCATTATGCACGTGCCCAGACCGGCAGTAGGCCTCTGTTCACAGCACGGTGACCCACTTCGTTGTCGCCCCGGTACCGAGCTCAATTTGCACGCTAATACAGCAATTCCTAATAGAGCAGGAACAGCGTCAACAATTTCTCTTTGGTAAAATTACTTTATAATGGGATATATGAGCCACTGGGGCAAGCGATTTTGTCGGGGTCACTACACCGGGGGACACACCAGAGCACCAGGGGACACAGGTAAACTAGAGCCCCCCCCCCCCCCTCAAAAATCTCGCCTGCTCCCCCTTTTTCCCCTCCCCCCGATGCAAGTATACTTAAAACGCAACGCATAAGTTCTTTGCCTCCCTGCCCCCCTTCCCCCTGGAGGAACACAATGGTCGTCGGTGCATTCCCACCCCAAACAACACACACCCATAAAAAAAAAAAAAAAAACTTGGCGCCTCCACTGGCTCAAACCACCCGGGCTCTAGTCTAGGTTGTGTTGGCCGTGCAAAACTGCATTTTTTTTTTGTCATGCGACTATACGCATCTTCATGATAACATAAGAATCGTTGTGGTTTTACGTCCCAAATCTATGACAAGATCATGCGACAAGCCGTAGTTGACAGCTCTGCAGTTTTCGCCCACCTGGGGTGCTTCAACGCGCACCTAAATCTAAGCACACAGGTTGGTTTAGCATATTACCTTCTTAGGACATATCTAAAGCTCAGGACAGCCATATTTGTCGTTTCTCGGGGCTTTTTACGCGCTCCTCACGCATGCAGAGTTTACTGCACAAACAAGGAGGCCCAGTCTCCTTCGTTAGCCTTGGTCAACCCAGACTATAGATATATATACACGCATATTCCAGCAGAAGTCTATATTACTCGTTACTATATAGAACCAAAAGTCATACATAACGCCATGCTTGGAGCGACCGCTACATTGTGGAGCCTAGCCTCGTTTAGTAATTCTATAGCACTTACCTAATGCTACGGAATAACTTTTCAAAGTTAAATAAACAAATTCAAACTTCATCGTTAAGGAGTCGCGGACACTCAGCTTCATAGACAGATTGTCCGTCAGTATTAGCTATAGGATCACCGTAGCTATAGGACATATGAAGATGGGGAGTAGGATTGATAACGCACCAGAATTATTGGTTGGTGTATACTGGCAGGTCTTGCGATCAGATATAACGAAGAGTTCTTTCTATCAGCGAAATATATTCCTTATGAAAAATACGGCAGTCGTTATTACGGGAGACCTGCAGGTCTACAGTAATACATGTATTCACTGCTTGACGGCTCACACACACGTGCTGTTTTTTTTTTTTTTGTATTATTGAGGCTACGAAGAGATTGAAGTGCTGCATGCGAAAACAAACAACAACAAGAACCTCGTATTTATCTATAGAGAACTTGCCTGCAATTAAATGATTCTTGTACGTCAAAAAACGGCACACTCGGCGTGCTCTAGCATTTCTAGTCACAGTGACATCAAACTCATCCCGACAGAATATGTGCACGAGTCACTCTAAACTTTCCCAGCTCTCGAATTCAATGGCCTCAATAAAAGCTTAGAGCAAAACATTTAGCCTTGGCGATCGCATTTGTAGAACTTAAGTTTTGCTAACGATATTACAAATTCCACGTTGACGATGCCCTGAGACATCAGCTGGTTGTGTTGGTTAGATTTGTTTCTAATTCCAGTACTAGTTAAGTCAGACCTCCCAGGTCTGCGTTGAGCGCTGCGTGAAGATTTAAGAACCCTCTTTACTCGATCCAGAGGACTCGCGTTCTTGGAATCAAGGCGCTTAATAGAATCGGTCACACCATCTAACTTCTCGAGCCTTCATCATAGGTCCAAAATTTTCCCGCACATCCTAGCCTTGGAGCATGAAATGCAGGACATAAATAAGAGAAATGCAATAATTTCAAAAAATTAGCTGGCCTCAATACCGCCACATGAAACCTCATCGCGACACTAAGTTGGTCAAAAATGACCTATAGAAAACCTGTTGGTGAGCGTCGACCGATTGTTGCAAGGTGCTGGTCCAGTGTTTCATCTAAATGCTTGCGTTCTTGAGAAGGTGGTGTAAAACAGGTATACCATCACCCCATGTCAAATGACGGGTGACATGACAGCTGCCCAGAAATTGTGGCACAAGATTCAGGAGGCTCGCTAAGGCAGGCAAGTAAGCCAGTAAGCGGTCTGCACATGCAAGGCCGAGTGTTCAAGCGATGTTCGTCGACCAACTTACCAGGCACCGGTATGGATAGGCAGCGACGGCATCTTCCCCGGGAGCGGCTGCAGCGGCATCTGTATGAAAAAACTAGTCGGTGGGTATCGAGCGATTGCGACAGTCTCACGGCCACAACGTTATACATATCTGCGCTCTAAATGAAAAGGCGCGTAAGAACGGGTATCTATTTGTCCCCAAAAATAATCAGCATTTAGCTCTGTAATAATACTCTATATTACGTGTATTTCCTTCCGCGCCCGGTAGTTCGAGGCTGTGATTGACGTGCGCGCTATCGGTGACATGGCACTGGTCATTGCAAAGTGACGAGTTGCGCAATTTCAAGAAAGAAAACGCAAGCTTTCCACAAGACGACTGTTGGTGTGTGGCAAAAGGACAAATCCCTCTTGCACAATCTTTGCTGAGATTCTAGCCATGCGTGTAGCTTTCGCCGATAATTGTATGAAAAGTATATAGCATAGTGTCCACACGCTCCCAGATGGAACCATAAGCAACTCTTCTATAGAGTTACTGCATATGCTAAAGGTAGCATATACAGTAATTAATTCTACTTTTCTCGATGCACGGTTTTGACGAATGCAGTGACGGAGTGCTAAATAAAACAGAGCGAAAAAAAACTCAGTACGAAAAGGGGAGAGAGCGCATGGTTGTTGTTGTTGTTCTCCAACTGTTAGTGGCGCATACCCACTGTGGGGGATTGGCCAAGAACCGAGTGGTTTCAACATTTACTGTTCATATTTGAAATGATGGAGGTTTAACAGAAAGATTACCGATAGCCTAGGAAAGTGTGGTGCTATATGTAATGCATAAAATATTTACATAAACGATTTTTTTCTCAGAATAGAGCAATAATCAGATTTTATACGTGTATAATTATGTGAACCTGTTAGGATAATGAAACTGGTTAATTAGTCAATCTATTAGTTGATCAGTGTTACCTCTAAGATGGCAAGATACTCTCTCGTCTGGCATTGGATTGACATTTTTTGTTGACGCATTGCGCCCCGCTACTCGCGGCATTCAGAGCAAAATATCTCGCCTTCATGCTTCCGGTAAATCATTTTATTCTCGTTTTTTTATTATTGTAGGCACTGCTGTGGGAGTTAAATCTTGCATCGCCGTGCTCATTTCTGAGTTTCTTGCACAGCCAACAGCATGCTAGATCAAGCATTAGGTATGGGCACGAAAAAAAAAAAAAGTAGATTTGTTGTATGCTTTAGTAATTTTTTTTAATAGCGGGAGCCTTACATTCTCTTATGCAGCAAAAGCAATCAGATAGAGAATGCCTGAAATGTGTGTAAGAAATATAATTTCTAATAAATGTGTCACAATATGTAATACGCACACTTTAAGAAAACGAGAGCGTGTGTTACTCATTTCGGTTAGTGCTGGCTTGCCACGTATGTGGCACTTTTAGAAGAAACACTTTGGCGAAGAGTGAATGAGCTAGCGAGTTTTACTTTGTCTGTGCAAGGACTCTTTTAACTAACTGCAACGCCTGCGTTCTCGCCGCACGTAAGGTTTCTCGCTCACAAAAACAGGCGACACGCACTTCATATTTCCCGCGAAGCACCGGTTGCCCCGGCGACGTCTTTTCAAAGTTGTGTCGTCCCGCCGATAGATGTCTGCTGTGGTCAGCGCTGCTACTAGAGTACTTGGCTGTTACTGTTGTCACTTCATCAATCTGATTGCGTCCTCGCCTAAACAGTAGTGTAGTATTGTATCAAACACCATTGTATCGGACACACACACACACACAGCAAATGTTAGCCTCAGAGGACTTTTATCTGCAGGCTTAAGCAACAAACTGACTTCAAAGTTTAATAACAAAGAACAGTGCCGCCATCAAACCAACTTTTAAAAAACTCAAACCGTGTACAATAAACTTTTTCTGTTTTTTTCCTTGTTTGTTTCTTTTTAAATTTTATATTTAAAAAGGTTTAACAGGGTGACGTTGCCATTGTAGGTCTCCGAGGCCTTGAAGCACATGCGTTCAAGATCTTTGAGGTCACACGAGTACATGTTTCATGCTGGTAATCGTGTGTGGGTGTGATAAACGTACACTTTAAGTCCACATTTAAATTTACCGCTTGCAGTGCACGAAAACATAACGCTGGAAATGCATAGTTGTTAATTATATCCAAGCGTTCGTGGTGCGTGAGCTCAATAATTACTTATCCATTTATGGCAATTAAAACCGCCACTGGGGAAACTAAGTTTGTCTTATTCACACAAAAATTCGCTATTCAAAAATAAATATATGAATATACTATGAATATATGCAAAATGGTAGTTTCAGAAGCTACAGTTTTCTGAGAAAGAAGTCGCAGAGAAGATAGGAAAAATAGAGGTATTGAGCTCATTATTTAAGTCACTGAAAAATATAGATCTTGGTGTACTAAATCGGATCTTGGGTAACAAGTAAAAAACCTCCAGTAAAGAGAGGCCTTTTAATTATCATTCTCCTCACATTGGCGGCGAAAATTTTAGAAAACGGCAGAGTTATTCAACTATATGAGAAAACGGCGCAGAAGTTCAGCCGGTTCGGCGGCAAATGTACACACAGTCGGGCAACGCTATCGCTATGTTAAATACAAGATGGTGGCAATGATGGGTGTGCAAGTGTGAAAAGCACGCCTTCGGTGTTTTCAGCTTTTCTTACGAAAATGTTGTCTAGACAATTCATTTCTGATCCCCGAAAATATTCCGCCCTCTTTCGTGCGCTCGCCGGCGTACGCACAGGGAGAAACTGTTCCTTGAAACAGCCAGGATGCCGGCGCTACGGGAGTGGTCCGCACGGCGGCAACAAGTCGGTGGTACACAAACAGATCACTATGGATGATATACCCGGTTTTATAGGACCTTGGCAGGAGAAGTTCGCTGAGACGCAGCGGGGTTCAATCGGCGACTGATCGTTGGAATCGCGTTTTTTACAAGCACGGCCGCGTACGCTTGGTATTCGGGCTCGCTCGATTACGTCGACGCACCGCCCATGAAAAATCCGGACGACAAGAAAACCGCCGCAACTACGTCGAAATCGCACGCTGGCTCAAAAGTACAACCGTCTTCAAATACGAAGCTGCCGGAGTCTGTTCCGTATCTGCTCGTCGGTACCGGCACGGCGTCGTTCTCCGCATTCCGGGCGATTCGCGCCGCCGACCCAACGGCGAAAGTGCTCGCGATCGGGGAAGAACCTTACAAGCCGTACATGAGGCCGCCCCTCTCGAAGGAACTGTGGCTGTCCGACGAGTCGCGCAAGACGCTTAGCTTCAAGCAGTGGAACGGCCGCGAGCGCAGCATATTTTTCGAGCACGAGGACTTCTACTGCCACCCTGACCAGTTGATGGAGCGCGAGACTGGAGGCATCGCTGTCGTCAGCAACTGTCGCGTCGTTCGCATCGACTCCGAGGCCCAGAAGGCGATTCTGGAGGACGGCCGCGAGATTCGCTACGAAAAGTGCCTCATCGCCACTGGCGGCCAGCCCAAAAACCTGCCCGTGTTCGAGAAACCCGAACTGTCCGGTAAGATAACGTTGTACCGAACCGTGGACGACTTCAAGGCGTTAGACGAGCTGTCTCGACGTGCCAAATCGGTGGTGATCGTTGGCGGTGGCTTCCTGGGCAGTGAACTGGCCTGCGCTCTCGGTAGGCGCGGCATGAAGACGGGTCTCACCGTTTACCAGGTGTTCTCCGAGAAAGGCTGCATGGGTCGCGTGCTTCCGGAGTACCTGTCTCGCTGGACTACGGATAAGTGCGTGACGAGGGCGTCCAGGTGATTAGCAGCGCTCGAATCACCGACGCAAGGCCGGGCCCGCGTGGTCAAGTGCTGCTAAAGCTTAGCTCAGGCCAAGAGATCGCAGCGGACCACGTCGTCGTAGCCGTTGGTCTGGAGCCCAGCACCGACCTGGCGAAGGCGTCGGGCCTCGAGGTCGACGACAAGATCGGAGGTTTCAAGGCGAACGCCGAGCTGGAGGCCCGCTCGAACCTCTGGGTTGCGGGCGACGCGCTGTCCTTTTACGACACCAAGTTGGGGAGGCGACGTATCGAGCACCACGACCATGCCGTTGTGACGGGCCGTCTTGCCGGCGAGAACATGACGGGGGCGCGCAAACCCTACAAGCACCAGTCGATGTTCTGGTCGGACCTGGGGCCCGAGGTGGGCTACGAGGCGATCGGCATCGTCGAGTCGCACCTGCAGACGGTCGGCGTGTTCGCGCGCCCCACGGAATCGGAGAACGAGGAGGCTACGCCGGTCGCGACTACTGTGAGCGCCAACCGCGACGACTTGCCCCGGTCTCCGGACAGCGGCGACGATTACGACAAGGGAGTAGTGTTCTACCTCCGAGACGATGGGGTAGTCGTGGGCATCGTCCTGTGGAATATCTTCAACAGGATGTCGGTGGCGCGCAAGATTATAAATGAGCACAAAGCGTACGAGGACTTCACGGACCTCGCGAAACTGTTTGACATTTACAGCGAGGATTGAAAGCCTTTCGTGGGCCACCTGAAAACGGTGTTGTAGTGCCTAGACTGCATACCGGTGCAGTGCTTACACATGAGTGTTTGTTACTTAGGTCGATATATTTTTTTTCTCTCGCGTGAAATTGCGAACTTCGAAACTTTAATGCAGCTCATCTGTGTTGAATTTTGTTGTTTATGGTCAAATGTTCTCGCAACTTAGTATTTCAAACGCTGTTCAAGGCATGTTACATGTTGCATTAATACTTGCAGGCACATCGAAATGATCGAAACACGCATATAACTTAATTTCGTTGTTTATTTGTGCATCCATGCTGTGCATGCTACATTCCGCACAATCGAAGTATCTGTTTTGGTTTTTGTACTCATGTTGCTTGAGCCACTTGATTTTTAGACTGTCTAAGTATGGCCATAGACACACGCTTGCCATTACATTTCATTTTTTTAGCCTGGTGTGAGGCAGAGGGTATATGGGTCACTGCCATAAATAGCCAATTGAGATCATTAAACGTTCATGGAGCTACTCAGGTTCACTAGTTTGGCTGAGCTATAATGTTTTTTTTCGTTTGAGCATTTCAGAGACATGCAGGCCTGCTTGTTTACAAGTCTGTGCAGATAAGCTGCTGTGACACTATGAACTGGGTTTGTTAGCATTAAAAGAGGTACTAAAGATGCTCGCGATTTCGGTCTGTTGTGAAACAGTCTGTGTAATGCCTGATTTTGAATACAATTATGAAGAACTACTGTACATGACATCACTGTGCATTGTGTTCATTTTTTTTCTCTGGGACAGGCTTACTGTAGTGAATGGATAATTCCGATGACTTCTTATAGCGCCTACAATCATGTTAGCATTGGCTAGGTACTTTATTGATATTACCTTTCTTTTGTCAAAAGGCTTGTACTAAAAGTGATGCGGTTCAGTGGTGACATTGCAGCATCATTCAGAAGTGCCAAGATAATGCACATTTTTCCATTCAGCTGTGCTTTATGCTGTGTAAGCTTTTATGAGCTCAGAACAAGTGCCGGTTTTGGTGGCGATTTCTGCCACCACCACCACCAGTGTCAGTCACAGCTGTTAGCATGATAACTGACAGAATATGAGTGTTTAAATTGCTAGCGAAACCAGATGTGGCATTCGAGTACACTATCACAGAGCTACGTCGGCACTTTGAATGTCCAACCTTTGTTGCATTGCCACTGAAGGAGAAGGAGAGGGCTGGTATAACTTGAAATAGGGGAAGGAAAGTGCCCCTTTTTCTAACACCCATGCGTTTGTGGAGATGTAATATGACATGGCTGAAGCGTGGAGTCTTGCCAGATATCACACTATGCTGATTGCATTATGGGTGAGTGGTTTAAAGCTGTCCACTTGTTACAGAGCGATCAGTCATGGCTCGTGACAATCGTCACCAGCCACAACATCAACGAAGTGTGCTGCTATCAAGTGCACATATGGCATTACACATGAGTAGTATCTACTTCATGATAGTGCAATATCATGATTAATAAGGCGCATTGTAGGGTCTGCATCATGCGGCCCCTGGCATGACGCCAAAATACCACCCCGCCCCTTGTCACTTCCTATCTGAGGACTACATGACATTTTCGACCTCAAATAGGGTTTGCGCTTGTAACCCATGTTTGTAAAATACTACCTTGGCACATGCATGTCGAAAGGAAACATGATTCTATTTTAAATTTGTACAGTATTGCTGATACGCTGAATTCTTTCTCTTTGCCATCACCCCCCACCCTGTTTGAGATGTCTTCAGCAAAGTGGCCCTCTGCCTAAAAGGGTTGCCGTCACCTAGTTATTGGATACTGTGCAACTTTATTTGCACTAGAGAGGCCCTAAGGAAATTCACAAGATGTCTATAAGGCCTCTCATTCAGCTTATGCTGCGACTGTGCTACGTCTTCCATGCAGGTCTGGTGTTCTGGTATGAAAGTAGTTGCAGGCATAGGTGTGCATAGGGGGAGGGTGGGGACAGGACCTTTCTAATTCTGCACCATACCTTTACTCAGAACGATTTTCCACAACATTTTTCA
Source organism: Rhipicephalus microplus (assembly GCF_013339725.1). Lineage (NCBI taxonomy): Eukaryota > Metazoa > Arthropoda > Arachnida > Ixodida > Ixodidae > Rhipicephalus > Rhipicephalus microplus. The sequence continues at coordinate 12,715,323 of NC_051170.1, forward strand.
ATATGCAGGCTTATGGCTACATGTTTCTTGAAGATAATGGTGGCCATGGACCCTGGAGAACTGTCCACCTTTATCCCGGAAGGTCGTGGACCAATGTCAGGATTTTGTGAGAAGCACATCATCACATCAATGTCTAATTTTCATTTTTGCATCCATTATGGAGCTAATTTTCTTTCAGACTCGACCGGGGGGGGGTCACTGCTGTGAAACTTTCTGTCCTCTTATGTAGTGCCCTGCTCACGCCTATGGTTACAGCGAACAGAAAAAAAAAAAGCGGTTCACTTTTGTAAAGAATAAGAACTATGTGTTTGATTGATGTAACACTTAAGCAGTGTAATCTCGACTACATTTGGTGGTTACATTTCGGGAATGGCGAAATACTAGAAGCCTGTGTGTTGTGAGATGTTAGTGAACATAAGAGAATACCGAATGGTCAAAATTTTCAGAGCCCTCCACTACGGCATCTCTCATAATCATACTGTGGTTTTAGGACGTAGAACTCCAGACATTACTATTAATATTCTATTCATTTCAGAGCAGGTTGTTTCATGGACGAAGTGAGTGCACGAGTCAAGTGTTCTAGTGAAAGATACTGAAGCATGGGTGGGCTAATTTGAATTCCATATTTTAAAAATTTAGCCTGCAAAATGTACGCAGTAGACAAAAAGGTGACAACGAACAGTGCAGACTTCCAAGTGGTGTTTATTACGGCAACACACAGATATACAGAATGTTCCGCATCTCTAAAACCTAGTTTAAAAAAGAAATGATTAACCATGGCTGAATTAAACCAACTACACATGGATTGCCATCATGTGGAACTTCTTAGGATATTTTTATATTGTGCCTAATTTGTTAATTTACTAAGACCAGTTATGCAAAATGTTTAATATTTACTTAAGGGTCTAGTGCGTTTTGTTACATTGTTGAGGGCATCCGAAAACAACTGTTCAAATTTTTTGTGACAATGTGCACGCTGCGTTATGAATTTTTCTGGAGTTGAAAGAAACCGTGTAAATATGCAATAAAACCATGTAACTGGACTAGCATGCTACAGTACTGCAGCACTCTTAAACATGCTTCCAGCAAAACAACCCACATACGTACTATGGTGAAATGAGTTGCTTTGGATATAGGCATCAACTTCCCAGTGCTTCAGCATGTTTGATGGCTACAGGTGGTAAGAAAGTATTGTTGACAGTCCGCGCACCAGTTGTATCGGTGGAAGCGTGGTTGATAATGGTGCAGTCAGATAGTGCTTGAGCACAGTCACATGGTTTTCATGCGACAGCATAAAAGTGCTTGTTTAGCAGGAATTCTAGTGTCGGCTGGGCTGTTGTTGGTTGTAAGTGAAAAATCATCTAGTGTGTGACTGAAAAATCAAGAAAGATGCAAATAAAATCAATGTTAGTAATGTCTGCGTCATAGTGAGGACCTCGGTCATTTGCATAGCAAGCAGGTGTTCTACTATAGAGCCACGTGTATGCTTAGAAATGCAGTTAAACTAACTTCCTCTGCTTTTAAATGCAATGAAAATAGCGGCCATGCTTCACAGACAAGTGTCCTGAATACAGGCTTCATAATACAACATGTGTAATCACAGTAATATTGCGTGGTACAAGCACACACTGTTGTCGGGGTCCAGATTATGAGATTATCATAACAAATTCGTGCCTTGAAGCCAGCCACCCATTTCAAAAGGCACACACGTTATTGCATGTATTTCCTTACGACCACGTAGTGGGTGCATAGCAAGGTCGAAAAGATTTCAAGTACATAATTGCTCATGGTTTAAAGCAAACAATTCATCACAGAATACAGCCATATGGGAAAGCTTCATTGACGCAAGCCACTTTCGACTTTATCACTTACTTTATAGTGATACACAATTTAAAAATTCTCGACTAACATCATACAATAAAAAGTATGCACTGAATGGTTAATGTATGCACTAGGGACAGGATATCACTATCGCATTCAGCTCTTCAAGGTGAGGCTCATGGATCCCCCAATTTTTTTTTTTTCATATTTCGCCAACCTTCTTTGAACAACAGAAAAAATCAGCATGCTGCTACAAAACATTGAATCAGTCATCTTGGAATGCTTTCTACAACCTAATGAAACATGCTTTGTCATTCAGTGAGTATTAAAATTTTGCATATTTCATCTCAGTTATTGAACCAATTCAGCCCAATAAAGATACCCCAAGGAGCACCATATGATGGCAGGCCACATGCCATTGGTTCCATTCATAGCATTCAGTGATCATTAACAATATATTTTTTTAACATTTGATTCTAGTTACATGAAACACCCTGAATGCCTTAAGCTTGCAGTCAAATCCAATGAAAAAGTTCAGGTGGAATCAGCTCAAGAGTCGCTTTATGGAGCAGGATAAGTTGCTTCATGAAAATTGGCAGGGTAAGCTGGAGCTCTGCAAGACTCGTTTCAATTAAAAAGTGTACCTGCTGAAGGACATTGTAGCAGTAAGATATTTTTGTGTTAATGAAGGCCTTGACAAGAAACGCGTGCCAGTGATCGATTCCTCCTCACAGGCGGATGCACAGAAGCCTGCATGAATCGGCACATTTCCAATACAGATGTCATAAGATAAACTTATAGTGATCATAGCTATTAGAGAATGTTATTAAAGTTCGAGTGAACTTATTTGTTAAATCACTAAGCAGTGAGTTGGTGTGCCTTGGTCATCTGGCTGGGGCCTCATCTGCCTTTTTTATGTTATACCTAACTGTTGTTTTCTTACACATATATATGATCAGCATTAGTGCAATAAATGTTGTCATGTTTAATTATTTTACTTAAGTTTTGTCATGCACAGTTGATGATGTCGTGACTAATTTAAATATTTTATACTTGCAAGCAATATCGACTGTTTGACTGGATCGAGCTAGACGCTGTTGTACTTTTTACAGGAGTTTCAAATATTTGCTTACTCCTTCTAAGTCGCCTATTTTAATCCTTGCACTTTTATCACTGAAAAAAAAAAAAAAAGTCGTGAGCTTTTTTCATGTTGGTGAAATCACTGGAAAGTAAAGTTTGGTGTTGGCATGCCTGAACTACTGTTTTCTTTCTTCCTTTCCTTCACATCGCACTATGCTCTCTTGTAACATAAGGGTCCAGTTTTATTATAGGTAATGGCCATTCTCAAAATACTGTTGTCAAGCTGAATCGTCATGGCGTCTTTCATGTTCTTTTCAGTGTTCATCAGCCTGTAGAAGGGCCTTACGAAAGGACTACCACGTGATCATGGAAGTGAGGGTTAGGAGTTCAATTTCCTCGAAGTCTGAATTGTACTGAAATTTGCAATTCCTAATGTCGAGCTTATGTGTTTTCTAGCTGATCGCTTTTAGTCCGCCAACACAAAATATTTTAATTAAGTGGCTATAGGCAGCATTCTGCTTCCCCATTGTATTTGCATCATTGGTAGAACACATTTACGTGCTTCAGTTCAGTTCACATGTTCCAAGCAGAGACGCATTGCAAAGTAATCCAGTGGCACTCGATTTTATATTGGGGTCATTAGGGTTCAAACCCCAGGCCAAGAAAAAAATGTATTTACTTTACCGTTTCTTTGTCATGTGCCAGTTGTGGGGGAGGAGACTTTTTTAACACCACCTTCATCAGCTTCATAGGTCAATTTGAAAAGTTAGTGTGCGGAAAAACAAAACACACATTGCAACAACTACTGGAAAGGTGAATCTATGGTATCAGTGCAGGTGTTCTTGGGAAATACTACCAATTTTATTGCTGAGTGGGCAAAAGCATGTTTTATTCATCAGTTTTGTCCGAGGCTCTGTGTGAGTTTTGTACTGTTGCTCTAGTAGTTAGTGTTAGTGAAGCTTTTCATCTGGCACTCAATCAAATCTATGAATCTTGCAAATCTTGTGGAATGATGCCAATGGCACGTAATAACGCTGTTCTAAAAGTACGCAAGCTACTGCAGATTACTCACTGTAAACTTTGAACAGCAATAGCAACGACTATGTTTCAGGCCTGCATTTTTTCAGAGTGTCAACCACTTCATCGAATGAGGTGTTGTGGCTTTCGTATAGTGCCTCTTTACTGAACACACAGCAGTCAATGCTTTAAAAATTAATAAAGTGTGTGCAAACAGCACGTTCTTGTACACTTTAGATCTATCCGGTTCTCAAGGTTACATAACTCTGACATTATTAATGTGCCCTAACACATAAGCGCAATCTTGCAGAGAATGGTCGTACTGCATTATTGTGACAGAAATTACATGCACACTTTATCCTTGCTTGCAACTTTAATACCTTGAGGAGATTAAAAAACAGTCTAGTCTCATCCTGGGGGAGAAAAAAATGCCAGGCCTGCGCTGTAGGCGCAGCACAGTCACAGCGAAAGAAAACTAGAAGAGCGGCCTTTCAGAGCCTTTTCAAAACACTCATTGGGTAACTACTGCAAGCACACTTGCTTGGTACCCACTAGGGCATTAATAATGAACTTTTGGGTAGTAGGCCGGCATTCCCTATGCTATTTTTCGTCATTCTTCTGAGAAAGGTGGTATCCGCAAAACACTTGCTAGGAATTTTGTGCCAGTTGTCCATGCAGTGGCTGATGACAATGAGGAATTACGGCTGAAGTGGGTATGCGCCACAGTTAATAGGGAAACAAGAAAAAGCTTTTGTAATGGGCTGGAGCATTGGACGGCCCACTCGGTATGCTAATTGCATTGTGAGACAACTGGTTGTTCTTTCGCTGTTGTAAAACGCTTAATAAGTCGTATTAACACGATTGTTTTTTCATCATCGAGCCTGCCTAAGGCAAGTTTGACAACAAGTCACGAGCTAGGGAGTAGCTCAGTGGTAGAATACTCGGATGGTACCCAGCGGACTGTGTTCGAGCCCCACTCTGTCATTGGTGCTAGGTCATGCCTGCCTAAAGCAAGTTTAACAACAAGTTACAAGCACTGGTGTAACTCAGTGGTAGAATATTGTGCTGACACCCAGTCGACCCGGGTTCAAGTCTCACTGTGTCATTGGTGCAAGTTCTTTTTTTCTAATTTCACACGATGTGGTTACGGCCATTTGTTGTGGAAGAAAGTGAAGTGTGCAAACATGAACACACAAGAAAAGAAACAGGCAGCATATGCACTGATTAACAAATGAAAGGTGGCACTGTGTCAAAAAAGTGAGGTAGACACAAAACTTACCTGTGCAGGCTCGTTAATTACAGTGCCACCAATGGCTATTGTGCGTGCGTCTGTGTGATGGGCTAGTGCAAGGTATTGGAAGACTGTCTCACACATGCACTTTCCATTATTACCAATATGAAAAGCCCCTACCATAACATCTGTGCCTTCACTCCTATACCCATATCAATCTGTGCATTCATTGAATTTTGACATCCCATCATAACTAGCATTGCAATGCAAGATTTGATGTACTAATTAATATCTTATACTCAAATAGTATAACTGCATGTTTGCTAAACATAGAACTGATCCCAGTCAAAAAGAACTATATGCATCAGTGCGAGGTTTTGCGAATTGAATGCTGTGTTCTATGACCCACATATTCATTTGTCTTTTGCCTGCCTTTCATTCTTCTGCATGATGGTGCACAAGACTGTGTCATAAGAAGCAGATGTAAGGATACCGACTCTTGGTCTTGTTGGTTTCTCTAATTTTCTTCAGATTTGATGAACTGAAGAAGTGTTCAGACATCGTGCTACTGCAATATTATAGTGGGATAATCAAGGTGAAAAGTGGAAGTGCCTCAGACAGGCTGGCCCACGTTTCGATAGAAGGACCTATTTTTGTCGGCCAGTCTGTCTGGAGCACTTCCACTGTTCACCATGATCATCCCACTACGTTTTTTCATCTGTCGGCTCCCATATCGATTTTGGAAAGCAATATGATGGGTAGCTTACTTCAAATAAATGTTTGATCCGCAAATTATAGGTGGCACTGACTTTGCACATGTGTGATTTTGTGACAGGAGACTTCGGGCATGACACGACTATTTTATTTTTTTACATCTTTAGAATGCTCAGATGAATAGTTTAGCAATGCTTTTGAGGATCACAGGAAATGCTGTGATCCTCTTGAACACACATTGTCCTCTTGAAGCGTCAAGGAGGTGGCTGGAAACTATTACGTTGCACTTCAAGCGCACATGGTTTGTTCACGATGTAATGAGACTGGTTCTGGCAAAAGATATATATTGACCTGGTTGTACATATTATTTCAATTCTTCAAAGTGGTCTCCTTACAAAAACAGGAATAGACAAGGACAGAAAGAAAGAAGACAATCTTGCCCAGCTCTATGTGCTTACACGAATTACCTTGGCCGTTGGTACATCAATGCCAACATGATTCTCATGCTATATCGGTTCCGTAAAAGCTAATGCTGCGACTTCTTTCACAGACTGAGTGGCAGCAAAGAAATTCATTTCAGAAACTTTGAGACGCCCTTGGATGGGGGGAATATGGCCAGACCAGTGACTTTTCAGGCGTCTCCAAAGCGTCGGAAACAGAAGTCATCTAGGCTGCTATCAGGGCCATGCTGGGCTGTATACAGCCAGATATGAGCCCGGCATACTTTGTGCTGTGCCCAAAGTTCAAAAGAAGGCTGAAAGATCAATGTTTTGATTGTGTTGAACATAAGGGAGCATGGAAGCCATTACCTCAGTGGTGTATTGATGCCTAATGAGCCTATCTTCAGGAACTGTCTCAATATGTGCTGATGAGATCAGTACATCTTTTTTATTAGACTCAGTTTTTTATCTTCATTGACAAACCTTATATTCGCTGCCAAATGCAATCTGATATGTCTATATGTCACAGCACCTACACAAGCGGGTTTTTTTTTTTTTTTTAACAAGCCTGCGTTGCAGAGTGAATTTGTTTTGGAAAGGTACCCATTGCACAGGCTTTGGCATGTGACTTTATATAATGGCGGGCTCCTGTGATATTCAAGGTCCCACCTCTATTCTTAGGACACTTTTTGAGTGTGAATTTCAACAAAAATTCTGCCAAATGCAATCTGTGAGGTTCGTTAATCAGTAAATCTTGGTATCAGGGGACATGAGCAGTATGAGGGGTCTATTACCTAGTGTGTGTGTGTGAAAGGGCATATATATGCCTACAAGCTGCAATACTCCTTGGGTCGACATAGAGGAGTCCAATGCCCTTAACCTCCCCCTCCCCATCTTGGACAAGCCTATGCTTGGTATGCAGCAATGGTGCACACGGTGTCTTGTATATTGACAGCCATCTTGCTCAGGGTCGTTGCCAGAATTTTTTTTTTTTTTCGTAGTGTGTGTGAGAGCATTTTGTGTGCATTCGTGCATGTCTTTTTATCAGTGCTTGTGTACAAAACGTGTTAAATTTCAAATTTTCCGCAAGGGGAAGGTGCCTATGCCTTCCCTCCCTCCCCCTGTTTGGTACGCCAATGATCCTGCTGTCTGACTAGAAGTACCTCCGATTCCGCGCGTTGCCAAATCGCGCATTAATGCGAACTTGGCGCCAACAGTGGGCCGGAGCACCGATATAGCCCCGAGCTCGTCGCAGATGGCGCCACGTTCGCTGTCGGAGTCGTCTCACGGTTGAAGGGCTTCGGCCGCGGTCGCTGCGGCGGGCTGATAGCGCGCGCGGCGCTGGCGTCGTCGTCACTACCGGTGTCTTTAGCGGCGACCTGTTCGGTTGCGGTGGTGGCGGTGACAGCGCTCGGACCTTGCGCGCCCATCTCTCGGAGCATCTGCAGGATCCATCTAGCGTGGAGCATCAGCAACACCAGCCCTACTAAGCACCCTAGGTGAGAGAATTCCCCAACTCTTGAGCGGGGCGTGGGCCCAGCTTGGAGATCCGGGCGCGTGGCCGGAAACGGGCGCCGCGTCTGCTGCCAGCTTTCGAGCAGACGAAAGCGCCACCGATGCCGCGTAGGCACGAAAGCTGTTCGTTTCCTGCGGAGAGTCTTTTTATTATTTCGTTCTTCCCGCCTTCCAGGCTTGGCCTTGCTTTCAGGGTGCTGCAATCGGTGCGGAATTCGAATGAGGGCGTTCGTGATCGTCGTAAGAAACTCCCCGAGTGAAATGTAGCGCACCAGAACGCGTAGTAGCGAGCGCTGTTCTGCGTGCAGCTTGTACTACAGGGAGAGGGGAAATCGGAGAGGGAGATCGAAGAAAAAAAAGTACAAAATAACACGCAATAACGGTGAGCTCTCCGTGCGACGAACAGTCTACCCAACAGGTGATTCCTCCAAAGGACCAGCTGTGGCTTTTGGAGCAGCGAGACTGGGCTGAAAGATGTGACCTACGGTAAAAAAGAACAAGATTATAAAGAAAAAAAAAAAACGTCAACGCCGTGGCGCTCGTGATTTCGCAGGGTTATGTGTATGAACGTGTATGGATGCGCCTTCTTTTCTTTTTGTTTTTCTCACTCGTGGCTGGCGTGCTAAATTAGCTGTTTCCAAAATGAAACTGAAGGGTGAGCTAGCTGCAGCAGCCCGTCAGGAGCTCGAGATCGCCTTGCTAAGCTCGACAATGGGCGAACGCGTCTTTGGCTTATTGTTCAGAGTTGCGTATTACGCGTGGGCAACGCAGCCCAGGGGATATCGCCGTTAAAGCCCGAGCGTTACTAATTAGCAGCATATGTCTCTTTTGTTGGTGCTTTACTGCTTGCCGAATGATATTTAGCCATATCCTTTTCTCTTTTTTCGTTAATTATTCTTAATTTCTTTCCTTCTTTCTTTCGTTTTAGACTTCATACAACGTGGGCTAGTTAATTTTGATGAATAGGCCGCTTGTATTTCTATTGTGTAATAGGCACTCGCAGTGAAATCAATGCACCGCGCGCTGGATCGCACCATTTTCTTTTTCTGATTGAACTCGCTGGCGTGTACTGCTTTTATAATGCCCGCTTACTTTGATAGCGACGTTGATAAAGCATATTTTTTGTAGTAATCTAAGCTGGAAAGCACCACCACTTTGAACAAAATCCACTCTCGTACATCCAAGGAACAGACAGCATATGATTTGTGAGGCAGTGCCTGCGGAATGGAGATGATGATTCCCTAGATTAGTACCGGCATTTCGCGTTCTTGAATCTACAAATATGAAAACAGTGTGGGCCACGCTGAAAGTAAAGTGATTCTTCTGTCGTTATTTATGAGATTGTTTTCTACTCTATTATGCTTATGCAAGAATATCTTTACAGCTTCAAAGCATCTCAATTACCATTGGACTCGTCTCTACGTATTTAGCCTCGCTTACACAATCAGTACAGCATCAAGCGAATAAACGTACTGAAGAAAAGCTTTTAATTCATCAATACTTCCACGAGCCATTTTTCTCTGTAGTAATCTTCCCAATAACATTGCACTCATCTGCCACAATCAAGCATTTCATGATCTATCGCGCAAACATTTCGTATCGTGACGTTCAATTTTTTTTTTTCCGCGTAGTCTCTTCTTGTACCGTTCCTTTTTTTTTTGTGTGTTTGAGAATGGTGAATTATCATCTCCCCTTGGTATATTCATGCTGATGTTTCGCCGCGTATAATAATTCGTCATGTATTGCAACCTGTACTTATCGGGGTATTTTTGCACCCTTATGTTTGCATTGTACTAGGCTCCTTACTAAATGCCCTCTTAGGCTTAGCAAGGTGTTATAAATAAATAAATAAATAAATAAATTAAAGTGAAGATAGATTACCAGCGAATGTGTTTAGCACGTGGCACCTGAGGTGACACAGATTTATTTGTTTATTTCCAACCATGGCCGATGAAACCGCTGTAGGTATATATACAACGGAGGGACGGAACACTAGGTTATTTATAACGTGGACACTCAAAAGCAGGCACAGAATGCATGGAGGAAAATCGTACGCTGCACGAATCAATCTGTGTACATAGTAACTGTAAATATAGGAGAAACCTAGTCGTTGCTATACGGGGAAGTGTGGCTCTTCAGAATTATACGATCTCAAAAGAACACCTGGACGTTGCTGCAATCTTTGCTACCAGCCCTGCGGCACAGGACCATGCGAGCAGTTGTTCCTCGAGGTTATAGGTACCTTCTCCATACTTCGTTCGAGAAAGGACACCACGTGTCATTGCAGTGGTTGCCTAGTCACTGCAGTGTGATAGCCAATGAATACGCCGACAATGCTGCTCGATCAGCTCTTCAAGGCGACAGGCTCGACACAATACCCCTGTCTAGGACCGATATGCTGCTAACCAATTTCGAGGGGATCGCACGTGAAATCGCTTTCTCCACTCGGAATACTGCAAGTACTCTGCGCAACCTACGCCACTACTTCAGACGCCTACTGGACTACGCCGAGTTGATGCCACCCTGATTTGCCAATTATGGCTAACAGTAGGCTTTCACGAAATCAGTCCCCTTTTGAATCGAAATGGATGACAACCCTTTTTTGAAAACTGGTAGCGAAGCGAACAATACGGCACATCTCCAGCGACTGTCCTCGCTACAGTGTGCCGAGAAAATCACTTCGCAGGTCGCTCTAGCTCGTCTACATCACAGACCTGAATGATGGCAGAAACCATTCTGGAGTGTCGACCTGAGAGGTCATTGCGAGTGAAGGCGACGATGGCAGTGTCTTTGAACACACGAGACTTGCACCGGCGGTTATAGAATAATGGCGTTATTATGGCGGTGACGTGCGTGCATGTTCTCCCCCTCTCTGTTTCTCCATTCTTCGAACTACCTCATCCTTTTCCGCAATGTGTGGGTATAACATACCGGTCCTTCTAGACTGGTTAGCTTCCCTGCCCTTCCTTCTTCTTCTTCCTTCTTTCCTTTCAGATTGTCAAGCCACAATCAAGTTGTCAGGCCCGTGCCCCCCCGAACTTTTTTTATTACCGTGGCATGCGAAGTACAGAATTTCACACGACCACATCCGCCCGTCTGGTCCCCTCTTCAAATCAAAGATGTGCCCCCCCCCCCCCTTCATGGAATGGAATGAAAAAGCTTTATTTCAGTCCTGCAGGACGCGCTTAGCCAACACGACCTAGAGGAAATTCTTTAGTCAGTCTCGGTGGCGTTGGCTTAGCGCGTAGCGGGCGTCTCCCACGTAGGGACCGACAGTGAGTACCTGGCGGCCGCTTCGTGGGCCTGCTGGACGGCCTATTGCTGGTCGGCGAGAAGAGAGCTCCTGAGAAACCTCTCCCACTTGCTTGAGGTAGAGTCGGGAGGAGTTGTTCTACACTCCCAGAGCATGTGTGCAAGTGTCGCTGTGTGTCCACATGATGGGCATGTGTCGCTGGGGTATACATGAGGATAATAAACGTGAAGCGTGGCAAGGTTTGGGTACGTGTGTGTCCCCCCTCATCCCTTGAAAAAAAAAAAATTCTGTTGGCGCCTCTGCATTTCTAAGCCAGTATATAGCACTCGATGCCCCTATGCGTGCGCTCTCCAAAGTGACCAACTCCATCGCTTCATATCCTTGATGATGACGCATATGGCCTGCAAGCCGGTGCGCGTTCAACGCGAGACGCGTTTGCACGGAAGAACTAATAGTAAACATAAACTTGCGGTGCTGTACGGTGTTGATAACATCCGGAAAGTGGCACTAGTACGGTCAATAATAACAATTGCTCGTGTTTTTTTGTTTTTGTTTTTTTCGTGCCAGCATATGAGGCACGCAGTAGTGGTGGACTCCACATTATTTCGGTCACTTCCGTAGACTCCTCTAACGTGGACGCCTGTTACGTTTAACGCAGTGGGAAAGTTCTTGTAAACAAGGAGCATATTGTTGTCGGAAGTCAAGTTGGTATCTTTTTAATAATTAAGCTGCCCGAGATATTGTTTCCAAGACAGTCCCGGAAACATGGAATGAACAGCATGAACATGGAATTTTACAGAAGCAATGAAAATTGGGAGGCAGAAGGTAGGAAGCGACAACTTGTTACTACTGAACAGAGAAAGGGCTAATAAAGAAGTAGGTGACTCTAGCCGTCGCCCCAATTCAAAGGGGATGCTCCTAACAACCTTCATCCATCTATCCCCCATCTATCCCATCTATATACCCATCTATCCAGTACAAAATACGAGTCAGCACATTAATCCGTGTTGTTAACCTTTTAGAAGCGCTGGTATATTCGAAGAAGTTTGGAGCGTTAGCCGGTCAGGAATCTATATAGGTAAGAGGCGTTCTGAGTATTGCTGGATGCAAAAGAAGCAGGGAATATAGTCGTGGGACTGAAATGCATATATTTAGCGGTGGATATTTTGATTAAGATAAGTTCTACAGATTAGGAACAGGCGGGATGTTAGGTTACAATATGTGAAGATCAATAGCTCAAGCAGGCAAAGGGACTGTCGCCGGCCTGGTTGAAAGAGAACACCGATTCATTCTTTCGTTTTTTGAAGTGTCCACGAACAGCTGAAAGATATAGTGAACTGTACTTACAAAGTCACGATGGAAGAAAGGAATCAAAAGTGAAGAAATTGTGGTACAGTGCATTGTAAAAAAAAGGAATAACACAATCACAAAAGCGTCTTTGTCCTTATATTCCGCAACATCTGTATAGACTGCCACTTTGTACTCGCCGTACTCAACGTGTAAAGCTCTGGCTCTTGCCTGCCTGCGCTGCGTATGGTGAATCGGATGCATATTTTTGGGCAAAGGTTTTATGTACAGGGCCTTATGTAACTCCCGCCGCACCTGAATTTTAGTGTCCCCAGTGGGAGCCTCTGCTCCAATACCAGTCCTTTCCAATATAATCCTGCCCGCTTTGGTTGTCGAAAGCCTAGCGTGCTGCATCACCAGATGCGCCTCCCATAATTCATCCAGGGTGTTGTGTACCCCTAGTTTTAATAGCCTTTCTGTGGGCGCGTTGTTAGGCAACCCAAGCGCTGCCTTGTAAGCTTGCCGGATCATAGCCTCGACCTTACCTTTTTCTGCGGCATCCAACTTCATATAAGGTGTCGCGTAAGTAATCCTGCTGAGCACAAACGCCTGTACCAGCTTACAGAGTTCTTTTTCTTTAACCCCGCTCTTACGGTTAGCGATTCTTCTGATTAGCCTGACAGTAGCATTGACCGTGGTCTTAAGTTTTTCAAGGGCCACCCTATTCTTCCTGTTAGTTTGCAGATATAGGCCAAGAATTCTAATCGTTTGAGCTTCAGCTACCGGCCTACCCCCTACCTGCGTTTCCACAGAAGAATGAATGGTAAACGTAAACTTACGGTGCTGTACGGTGTTCATAACATCCGGAATGTGGCACTAGTACGGTCAACAATAACAATTGCTTGCGTTTTTTTTTTTCGTGCCAGCATATGAGGCACGCAGTAGTGGTGGACTCCGCATTATTTCGGTCACTTCTGTGGACTCCTCTAACGCAGTGGGAAAGTTCCTGTAACCAAGGGGCGTATTGTTGTGTATAAATTGGTATCCTTTTAAAAATTAAGCTGCCCAAGATATTGTTTCCAAGACAGTCCTGGGAAAATGGAACGAAAAGATTTTACAGAAGCAATGAAAATTGGGATGGAGGAGGTAAGAAGTGACAACTTGTTACTACTGAACTGAGAAAGGGCTAATAAGAAATAGGTGACTCTGGCCGTAGCCTTAATTCAAAGGGGATGCTCCTAACATCCTTCATCTATCCATCTATTCAGTACACATACGAGTCAGCACATTAATCTGTGTTGTTAGCCTTTTAGAAACGCTGGTATATTCGAAGAAGTTTGGAGCGTTAGCCGGTCAGGAATTTACTCAAGTATGAGGAATTCTGAGCATTGTTGAATGCAAAAGAAGCAGGAAACAGAGTCTTGGGACTTAAAGGCATATATGTAGCGGCAGATATTATAATTGAGATAAGTTCTACAGAGTAGGAACAGACAGAATATTAGGCTACAATGTGTGAACTTCATTAGCTCAAGCAGGCGAGGTGACTGTCACCGACCTGGTTTAAAGTAGTACACTGATTCATTCATTCTTTTTTTTGAAGTGTCCATGAACAACTGAAAGACATCGTGAACTGTACTTACAAAGTCACAACGAAAGCAAGGAATCAAAAGTGAAGTGATTGTTGTACAGTGCATTGGGAAAAAAAGGGGGGAATAACACAAGACCACAGGCAATAATATAAGTCGGTCAAAGACCACCTATTAGAGCTAAGATTGACAAAAAAATATAGTGGTGATATTCAGCGTCTTATGTACCACCGAACACGTATGTGAAGTCGGGTCTCTAAGCAACGGCACTTGTGCGTGGGCGACGCTAAATACCGTTTTCATTCTGGATGTCCGGAACGATAATATACCCTGGCGATGCTTATGAGCCGTATGGTGCACCAGGATGTCTGCTCGACTTCCGCTTTCAAGCACATCGTGGCGGTCATTCGTCATCGAAAAAAAAAAAAGTGTTGCGAGAGTGTTCTCAATGCACTCCGCGTGACCGAAAACTATCTCATAATTATTTCTCTATACCTTAGCGGGTTTTCGTTTTCTTTTTTGTTTGTGCGGAACTTTGCCTCACACGTTGTATCACCCCTCTATCATCGTAGCTGAGAGAGAGAGAAAAAAGACGACAGTCTAGACACGAGGATCAACTTATAATACGAACAAATGTTTTTAACAGTACATGGTTAACGACCGAGCTGTTGGGCACCGAAGCCTGTAGATGCGCGCGCAAGACATCGGAAATGGTTAATTGTCGTTTTCTAAAGTGTACTGATGGGCTCGTGGGTGTGCCATGATATTTCGCGGAGCCTGCAGCGCACATAAGGACACAATCACGCACACAACAGCGCTCGTGTTTGCGTAATTTCATGTGTGCGTGATTCTGTCTCTTTGTGCGCTGCTTCATCAAAAGATGGTTTCTCTGCAAGTCGCTAAGTGCTTTGGGGGCAAAAATCTATGAAGTTTTTTCGTCATTCTGCTTTTGCACCCCCCTTTTTCCCCTTTTCAAGCACAGGGTAGCAAACCTGAGTGTTCATCTCTCTCTTTCTGCTGCTGATTGTTTCTTACATGCGATAATAATAACATTATTATTATTATTATATATTATTATTATATTATTATTATTATTATTATTATTATTATTATTATTATTATTATTATATTATTATTATTATTATTATTATTATTATTATTATTATTATTATTATTATTATGTCCGGGGTTGCCAATACCGCCATATCATCGTGAGGCACGCCTTATTGGAGGGCTTCGGAAATTTCGACCAACCGGTGTTTCTTAACGTGCGCTGGCGTCACACAGTGCACGGGCTTGTCAAGTACTCGTGGGGAACGTACCTTTCAGCATGAAAAAATCTAGTGCCGTGTCGTCTAAGGTATGCTGGAACCAATATTGTTTTCTTGCTGATGGCGGACAGCGCCATGCACGTGCAACAGCTCGTACTTCCTTTCTTTCACGTCTGGGTGACGCAAGTTCCATCACCTATAATTTTGTTCATTCGGTGTGGGCGCAACCAAGAGGTGCCACACGACATCTTACGTAATCCTGCAGTGCGTTTTTTTTTTTGTTGTTGTTGTTGCAAAGT
The DNA here is from genome assembly GCF_013339725.1 of Rhipicephalus microplus. Classification (NCBI taxonomy): domain Eukaryota; kingdom Metazoa; phylum Arthropoda; class Arachnida; order Ixodida; family Ixodidae; genus Rhipicephalus; species Rhipicephalus microplus. The sequence continues at coordinate 12,730,837 of NC_051170.1, forward strand.
CCTCGGTTCTGTGGCATACGGCGAATTCGCGACATACATAAAAGTATGCATTAAAGTTGAATTTTAGGTGATCTATCCACGGACTCACGTAAAGGTTGCTATTTAAAGCTGGAACACGAAAACAATTTTCATTTTCTTCCGCACTTTCATAATTCAGGCACAAAAGGGTTAAGAACACACGCTCGGAAACCTTCATGCAAGTATTTGTGCCTAGCGAAAGCCGTTGGCCAACTGCAAAGAGCATACACTTACAAACTCCCCTTCTTGAACTTCAGTCTCAGAACTATATTCTGTACGTGGTTCGCGCCAAGATTTGTCGATAATTACTCGTGGGCCGCGATGCACGATGGTATAAGAGGCGCTGTGTTCACATACGACACCCGAATAGGCTGAGAAATGCACTTTCTTCCGAGTGTACGCTACCATCGTAGCAACGCCGAGAATTCGCCTTAGTGCGAAGCTGATCTATTTTTGTACGTGCATTGGAAACTCTGCATGGTCGCCCAACAGCGATGTCTTCTTTCTTTCTTTCTTTCTTTCTTTCTTTCTTTCTTTCTTTCTTTCTTTCTTTCTTTCTTTCTTTCTTTCTTTCCTTTCTTTCTTTCTTTCTTTCTTTCTTTCTTTCTTTCTTCTTTCTTTCTTTCTTTCTTCTTTCTTTTCTTTCTTCTTTCTTTCTTTCTTTCTTTCTTTCTCCTAAAGCTGACGTATCCAGGACATAAGCGAAGAACGGCTCCGCAGACGTGCGCATATCCGCTAAGAAAATCCCGCGGTAGACACGTCTACTCTTGCGCCATTCGGAATAAGACAGATGAGGTAAAGAGAATCATATATTGAAAAAAAAGAAGGAAAAGAAAAACTGAAGCGGGCAGATCTTCTATATCCCGGAGGATTTCGCTTCAGGTCCCTCGTGTCCTCTCGATCTGAAACACAGCCGTACATGCACGTTTCACCTCTCAGTGTTCCGCTGTGACCACGAAAATAAAGAAGCTCAAGCAAAACGGAGAAGATAAACGTTGTTCTTCCATAGAGTGGCACAGGGGTAGAGCCAACAGCTGGACCATCTCCCAGCTGCTGCTCTTGCGTCCTCCGCACACACACTGACCTCCCAAGCGGCCCCGCTTTTGTGCTCCACTGTCATTATCTCTCGCGAGGTCTATCGAGGTGAGCGTGCAGCTGCGCGTGTCCGCCGCCCGTTAAATGGACTCGGACGTTGTTCGGGCGAAGCCAATCGGCAGAGGAGAGCAGGCACCGTGCCGCGCGAGTGATAATCGTTCTTTGGCCGCGCTCTCATGCGCTTCGCTTATTGGACAGCCGCGGCGAACGCTTTCGGGGTGACAAAGGTGAACCTTCCGTTAGCCCGGCCGAATGCAATATCCCCGACGCACGTGGGAAGAATCCGGTACGTCGTTTCTTCGCAATAATGAATTTTAAGGCACACCGTCTTTTTTTTTTTTTTTGTTCTACTTCGTGTAATTTTCGCGCCAGCAGAGCGAGGAACGGCAATACGTTTTCCGTGGGCCTTTCGAAAGCTACGGCGCGAAGGGTTTTGTACGATAGCTTTCTCTTATCTGCTGCCGACAATGTTCCTTTCTCGTTGTTCGGTTCAGTCCTGATCATATATGCCTGGAATTCCCTGGTCGTGGCGCTTTTTCAGCTACATAAACACGACCAGCATTTTCTACGGGTGTAACAAACTCTTCGTCTTTCTCAATGGTCTAGGCACGATGACGTAAAAAAAAGATGAACGAGAACAAAAGACTGTTTGAAACGGCGTCGCCTTCTGCGTCTGCCTTCGAGGGCTGTTGACGATTTTCGATTGGCCGGTGATGGTCTGACGGTCGACGCATGCGTGGTGAAACTCATAGAGAGACTTCGAGGGATGATGATGATGATGATGATGATGATGATGATGATGATGATGATGATGATGACGATCCTTTAGCTTTGCTGGCACTTGCCCACAAAGGGGATTGGCCGAGAACCGGGCGGCAGGATCATCAAGTGAGTTAGTTATGAGTCAGGTATTCAGGTAGTCTCGTAGCCGGAAATAATAATAACAATAGACTAACAAGGTAATCTTTTTGTAGCCATTATGTACGCACACACGGCAGAGTAAACCTCCCGGTGGCTATAACCTAATGGGATCCCTCCGAAGGATAAAAGGGGCGATCATTTTTCTTCTTTTCTATACGTGTCGCGAGCGAAGGCTGATTATTGTCAAACAGAGGAAGAAGACAAAGCGAGTCTCACTTCGGCGGAGGAACGGCGAGAATCGATGTCTCCGTGTCCTGAGCAAACTGTATTGCATACAGCGTAACCCAATTGAGTAATGAAAGAGCGTGCTTGCTGAATCTATCTATCTATCTATCTATCTATCTATCTATCTATCTATCGTCGTTAGTTACTTCACCATCATCATCAGCCTGACTACGTCCATGGCAGGTCAAAGGCCTCTCCCGTGTTCCGCCACTCAACTCGGTCCTGTGCTTGCTGCTGCCAATTTATACCCGCAAACTTCTTAATCTCATCTGCCCACCTAACCTTCTGTCTCACTCTAACCCGCTTGCCTTCTCTAGGAATCTAGTTAGTTGCCCTTAAAGACCAGCGGTTATCCTGTCTACGTGCTACATGCCCGACCCATGTCCATTTCCTCTTCTTGATTTCAACTATGATATCCTTAACCCTGGTTTGTTCCCTAATTCACTCTGCTCTATTCTTGTCTCTTAAGGTTACACCTACCATTTTTCTTTCCATTGCTCGCTGCGTCATCCTCAATTTAAGCTGAACCATCTTTTTAAGTCTCCAGGTTTCTTACCTAGAACTTACCATGATCAATTTCCCCTTTGCCTGGGTTGGCTTCACCTTGTCCTTACCCTTGATGCGGCAAAGCAAACCGCCTATGTGCATCATTACTTTGTTGCGGCGCGCTTACTTGCTGCGTGCGTCAAGTGTTTTGTTTGTTGAACGAAAGCTTTACTCTCACATCGCTACGCTTTTGTTCGTGCCGCCTCAGTTGCTTACAATACCTGCTTGAGTTTCTACCGCTGTCATCTCAGTTAGTTAATCCCGGAGAGCCGTCAGTGCACTCCTTCGCAATCGTTTCCAAGCGCGTTCTGAGCACCATTCAGGTGCGCTGCCATTCCTGCATGTGCGTCTGGATCTCGCGTCCTGCACAGCTAGTCAGAGTTCGCCTTGGGCTAATATCGATCCTTGTGATTCCTCGCGTATATAGCGCTTGTTAGAGAGTCCTCGGCCGCGGATGCCACTTACTCGTCCTTATTCAGCTCTGTGGGGAGTTAACGAAACATAGAGGCGTCGGAGGATCGAGAGGACGAATTCGAATTGTGCTACTTGAACTAAGCTCAGCGCTTCGGACGGTATTATATATCTGGCGAAAACAAAGCAAACAATTTGTTACAAAGAGTGCGATAAGAAATGGAAACTAAGAAAGTCGTTTTCGTATTCACGTAGAGGGCGGAATACCTAAACCTGTCAAGAATGAATGCGAAATGTGAGAGGCACTAGAGATTTAGATCGCCGCTTCGGAGACTTTGTATTTCCACATCTGAGGCTCGGTAGTATGTGCGATTCAATGCAGATCGCATCGTCGCCCACTCAGTCACGAATTTGTTTCGCAGGTGCCCAGTACGGACTCGAAGAAGGCGACGACATATAATTGTACGTGCTCAGTACCTCCGTGTGTTCGCTTTGTAATTCCATCCGGCCGTGTATCTTACGGGCAGTGATTCATTCCCAGCTTAAAAAGAACCTTATCGCATCGACTCGAGTGACACTTGTGAAGCATCTGCGCGCCCAAATACATAAACGACAGTTTTTTTGTCGCACGAAATGTTCGCCCAGAGTGGAAGTTATCTAATTATTATTTACTAAAGACAATGGCGTAAACTGTCCGAGCCGATAAAACATTACGAGGCTTTAAATACGAGCAACGCCATGCATGAGCGTCGACACGATTTTGTCTTGCAGGTTGCAAACCCGTGTTGCACCACGTTGTTGGTGGGAATGGGGGGAGGGAATCGGGTAGCGTTGTGCGGCTTGAGTTGGGGAAAGTGTTGATGTTGCTTGGGGCAAACGGTGGCAAGTGCCTCAGACTCACGAAAATATTACTCCGCAGGACTAACTGAGACTCACGCGGCTTGATCGAAGTCTGAGTGTGTTCGCGAGCGAGTCGACTCATGAGTCCGTTAGCCTAGAGTTAGCTTCTTCAGCCTGGTGTCTGTGCTCCTTAACACCAAAACCTAGTCTAATTGGTGCTCTCCTTGGCGCCGTCTGACATGTTATCTTCGAAAACGAGTTTTGAGTAGTTGAAAATTAGTAATATAATTTTTCTTGAAATAGATGACAGCATAATGAATATTTATCAAGAACTTTTCTTGAAAAGCTGGTGGGCAGGAGGTCAAAGCACCCTCCCCCCCCCCTCTACGTAATTATTACTTCCTATCAAAACATATTGAATGGTGTGTGCATGATAATGCTTTCGAATACCTGTGAGTAGGCGTGAGTATAAGCGGGAATTCGGGTAAAGCTGATAATATTGCTAAAGATGAATAGATAGGTTCTTAGGTCACCAAAAGAAGGTGAACCCACTCAGACTCACTCAATAATTATATATGGCGGTTTGGACTCACTCGTACTCAGACTCACCAAACTTTTTCTGAGGCGAACTCACTCAGACTCACACTCACGAAAACTTTCCTCAAGCGGACTCACTTGGACTCAGATTGACGAAAATATTACTCAGCCGGACTCACTCAAACTGAGAATCACGGCTCGATCCGAGTCTGAGTTAGTCGACTCATGACTGAGTTCGCCGACCTGTGGTGAAACGTAAGGAAAGGACCCATCACTGCTGAAACACATAATTTTATACCGCATCAGAACACGTATGAAAGATAGCGTGCACATAATTACAAGGCATGTAATCTGTATATGACATCACTACGTCACTTCAGAGAATTAGGGTACACAATTAATTTTAGTGTTTGTAAAAATTCAGCTAGCGATTTAATTTGCAACACCTAATGTAATAAGGCAATCCACTGCTCAGCAGCCCTGTACCTTAAGCACTCATAATTAACTACGTGAGGTGGTGTGCCTACGCGCTGCCTCAGTACTTTGATGCTTCTTGTGTCTTGATTTTAAAGTACTTGTCACAGCTTGTTTTTACATGATTAAGAATTAATCAGTAAAGTAACGTCGGCCTTTCATGCCAGGTCAGTTTTCGTAGTGGTGGGAGCTCTGCAAGTTCTTCTGCTTTCTGTTCACTCGGTTTGATGCACTTAACTGGCATCTTAACGATTTTGCAAAAACGCTCTGCTCAAAGGGTGGTTTTTGAAACACGTGGCAAAGTTTGAAGAAAGCAACCGTGCCGTGTAAACGGACAAAGGGTTCTCGTGGCGTATGCTATAGCGGCCACGTTGAGCAAGACGGAGTACATATGCTTTTGTGCCGTTCCCGAGCAAGCTCTTGAGTTATGCAAAATGATTTGAATAATCAATTATGTAAATTTGTCTTACGCTATTCAATGAAGGCCGCGGGCGTTGCCTGAAAAGTTGCTTGGCGTTAAAAAAAAAAAAACACACGATGTAGGCGGTTATTTTGCCGCAAACTTCGTTTTTTTGCTTCGAGGCTCTGAACGTGCCCTGGACTAATATCGCGAAGAGAGAACGAATGAACGGGAGTTCACACAGCGTGCATCGCTTGTCTAAACAAAGAAATACTCTGAAACATACTTTGAAACGGAAGAAACCGCATCGCGTTTCAATGGATTTCAATCGGATTTCCTCGCCGAAGCATACTGCTTAAGGCCGCGCATGCGTTTCATCTTCGAGAAGAGGCATGTTGACGTGAACTGCCTGGCAGACGCTCCGATGCGATGCCTCAGCTGTCACTCGCTTTCAATCAGCTCGCGAACTTCGTTCGTTGTCGAGGTACGCCGTCAGGTGCGGACACTGAAGTGGACGGTGGCGACGTGAATTCGGCGTTCTTTTGAATGGGGAAGAAACGATATGACACGTACTAGCGGCGTTTGAAGGAGGAAACGTGGATTGTTTTTTTGAGAATGAAAAGTCGAAACGCCGGTGCATTTCCACGTTGTGAAGATACGCGTGGTACGAGGGAGATTCTGCTTGTACCAACACAGCTCGACCTTTACAGGTGTTGTTGCAACCGCTTTAAACCACGTGATCAGAGCAGAAACGTCACTTGTGACGTCACGGTAGAAGCGGTTTTGACTGGCATCACAATTTAACACGTATTGGTGGTTGGCCCATATCCCTGGGAGACAATAACGTACGTCATGCATATAAATTACCCTTGACTTACATTTATTATCTGATATCGTACGTGTCATATACAACCCGTAATTTGATCCATTACCGCCTTCTCGTCTGAGTTTCCTTTGTTTTGGGTGCGGGCACTGCGGGGTGGGGGGGGGGCACCATTCGTGCCGTTTTTATTTAGCTGGCGGGGGGAGGTGCATTCCAAGATTATGTCACTAGGGACTAGCACCATAAAAGGCAAATTAAGTTAAATCAGCTTCAAGGATGGCAACCACGGCATCGGCGTCTGAATACTGCACTCTGAGAAAGAAAAAGTCCTCTGACCTTTTTCTCTTTTTTTTTTCTGAGTTTTGACTTCCCGTGCATATCACTAACTTTAAAGATGCGCTCGTTAATTTTCTTGTGGGTTTTCTTCTTCTTTTTTTTTAAGTGTTAGAAGCGGCCTTGTACAATGGGGGTATACAAGATCAAATATGCTTCTCGGCACACGCTACAGTTGTTTGCAGTGCGCGCCGAACCGTATACAAGCCGCATCATGGACGCTTTGTCGCGCTCGAGTGAACCAGAGTGCAACTGGTTCCCTGTCTTTCATCCTATATTTTAATTATAACGCGTAAACAAGATCAGTTATTCACTAACTAGCATTCATGGTTATCGGTGCGTATGACGCGCGTGAGCTGAGACATTATAAGTGCTCCGCTCTCCTATGTGTGCTGAACAACTTTCTTTTTGTTCTCAGTATTGCGGATGTTACTGCATGGCATTCACAGTTCTCTGAACAAGCTTTGCGCAGCATCGGCCACAACAAGCGTCCAAGCAGCGCAGAAAATGCGAATCGCGTACACAGTCGAGATCGCTGGGGCTAGAATAATGTTGTTTTAAAACGTTAGTAGCGTTTGGGATTTTTTTAGCAAGGAAGTGTTTTATGCCGGGGTCCTCCAAGACTTCAGTGACGCATTTCCGTCACGTAAATGACGTCGAAACACGCGATCAGAAGACAAAAGAAGTTCCGTCAACGGGAAGCGAACCCACGATCTCCTGGTCGTTGATGATAGATGCCGGGAACGCTATCCACGGTGCTACAGTCACACTCTTTGTAGGCTTTAAAAAACACGCCTTTTATATCCTATCCTCTCACAATGCTCTAGGTAAATTATAGTAATAATATCCTGTCCTCTCACAGTGCTCTAGGTAAATTATAGTAATAATTGTGACATCCACGTTTAGTTCCTTCAACGCATCGTTTCTTACCGACCGTCCTATTCGGCGAGTTTCAAATGGAAGAAATGCAATTATGTCAACGCATTAACGCACCGACAGGTGACGTGCTTACCCAAAGCGTCGGTGTGGCTCATAACACCCATTCATACCTTGTTTGCAACGCGCGTGCTTCGCCCGGTTGTTACTCTATGGTGCCCAAGTACGCGCGCCCCGCTAAAAGAACGTGGCCGACCAACAAGAAAAACAGAACGTGCGTCGCGCTTTCCTTTAATCGGGCAGTGGCGTTCAATAACTAACATGCCCCGAGTAGGCGCTCTTAGTCCAAGTTTGGCGTTATACGATCGGTCACTCTCATCTGTCACATCGCTTTCTTTGTTTCTGCTCTCATCGTGAACCTGTACAATTACCGCAGGCATCCATCCCTCGACACCTGGAAACTTTCTACCGCCGTCTCCGGCGCTTAACGGTGCTTATGTAAACAATTTGCGGCATCGCTTTGGTCAAGTAGACAGTCCGAACTGCACTGACTGTGGCTTCACGGAAACTGTAAAAGATATCACGTTTCAGTGCCGAGCGTATGCCGATGAGCGTGCGCTCTATGAACGCTGCATACATCTGTTAACCCAAAGAACTTTATGAGTTGATTGTGTCCTGGGCCCTTTTCCCAGCTTCACGCAACAGAGGCACGCAATGAAACTTTTATTCGTGTATTTAGGCAATATCGGTCAGCTAGACAAACTGTATAGGGGCGCCTTGAAAACTGAAGTCATGCTGTCTGCGCACGTCCCAGCCCGGGAGACAGAAAAATGTCTGTATATCACTTTTTTTTTCTTTTTTACATTTTAATTCTTAATATTTTTTCTCTTCCTTCTTGCCTTTCAGTCCCCAATCCCTTTCCCCGCGCAGAGTAGCAAGTGAGCGACACACACACACGCCGGCTAAATTTTCTGCTTTTCAATAAAGGGCTCTCTCTCTCTCCCAGGCATCCATGATTACAAGGTAATGTTTATTCATTAATCAATCAGTAATCATGGACATTATAGTCGTCGAGATGGAGATGCACCACTAAGCGTCAATGTAGATGTATTTACGTTAAACTGTGCTTTAGTTGTGAAACATGAACAAACATTGTGTTAGCTCTCTTATATCAATGCGCAGAAAGCATTAAACTATACTTCTGCTGGGAGACGTCTTACTTTCATGTGGTACCGATTCTCATGACGGAGGGATCAACTACGTCTTCTTTTTAGAGGCGAAACTCCTTAGGGTGTGGGTCGTTCCTTCCTTCGTCAATAGTACATATATGTAGCCAGCTCTAGTTTATGAATTGCTCACTAGATGACGGTAGGGCATTTTTATTATTGATGATAAAGTGGGGGTCGGACGTACGAACGGACGTACGGACACTTCGTCCCACTCATCATCGTTCACTCCGTGGATATGCTGTATTTTTTTTTAGCAGCAAAGTGTTCTATGTCGGGGTCCATTAGTACTTCACTATGGCATTTCCGTCACGGAAGTGATGTCGGTAAAATGTGCACGATGAACTTACAAAGAGAAACATAAGAAAAAGTTTTGTTGATTAAGATCACGTAGGAGTCGAGCCCACGACCTGTGGAACCGCAGGGATAAGTGCACGGCGTTCTACTTACTTTGCTACTTACGCACATACGTGGGGCTTTTCAATGTCACCTTATATATATGTCACCTTATATATATAGCATACCTTCTGAATCTTCCACTGATCTTGTATGGCGCGGGTGTTTGGCGAGATTGGTGTCTCCGTCTAGGAGCGTTGAAGAGGAGCACGGCATCGTGACACTGGCTAGTGCCGACAGTTTCAGCCCAACGGAGGCTTTCAGTGCAATATTGCACAAACTCTTAGGTGATGAGTGAAATGTGTTTCATGGGGTGTCTCGGTTCAGTGACGACGCAGTACGTGATTTACCTTTCTCGCCGTGTTAGCTTGTATATATTGACTCGTCGCTAGAGTATAGTGCAGATTTCATTTGCACAATCGGTGTTGCTCACCGTTTACTGCTTCGAGTGCAACTGCAATGACTTGTAAAAGTCCTGCAATAGGAAGCAACGAAAGTCAATTATGAGCACGGGCGAATGTCACGTGGTGAGCGCAAGAGAGACGTCAGCAGGACGCGCAATGCTTTCCTGCGTTCACGGCTCAAGCTACGGACTCAGGTTCTCGCGTTGTTAAAACGGTACTGACACAAAAAATTTGGCCTCGCGGGTTTTCTTTTTTTTTTTTTTTTTTGCCGCAATGCCTTGCTGTAGGGCTGTTGGTCATGACACGACACACTGTTTGCTGCAGCACGCGACAGATTATTAGTTGCAGGCCCCTCATTACCGATCAGTTTTGGTTTGAGAGAGTTCCAAAAACTGGGTGCAACTGTCGCCACCTAGCGTGTACAACTATTAACGCGTCAGCACACAGAACTACGACGCACTTCCACACGATCCGCAACAAGAATTACTTTCAAATGGGAAACGGCACTGGAATGTCGCCAAACACAAAACTTTCTAAGCGTGCGCCACGGCCACGCACTCGCAACCAGCCGCCGAAAAATATAGACTTCGGAAACTAACGCGACAAAAGAAAAAAATGGCGGCTATGACGTCATCATACTTTCTTTGGTTGGCCGTAGCGTGGTGAAGTGAGGGAAGTAGGGGGTCACCTCGGGGCCACCTCCGAAGGTGTCTATAGCGCTATGGGGTCGGTCGCTCACGCAAACTTAAAAATTAATTTAAAATACCTTCCAAGCTATATTCGCTGTTGATATCTTGCATATGATATACGAATGTTCACGAGAATCGACCCCGCAGGCCATCTCGGCCCCGAAATTTTGTGTCAGTACCCCGTTAAAGCGCTGTGTGGTATATGCATGAGAAGTGGCGTACGTTGCCTTATTAGTGGGGAGAGCACACCTTTGGCGTTTCCCTCGTCAAATAACGACACTTCAAATGAGTGCATATCGCCGAATTAATGAATGATGAATGAGTGTTTACTATATGATGCGATACGTGATGTGTGATCTTTGCGAGGAATTTACGTAATAATATCTGACCTGGGATGTTCCGAAACCCCGATATGATTATGAGGGACGCCGCAGTACATGGCTCCTGAAATTTCGACCATTTGGTGTGTTCTTTCACGTGCATTGGCATCGTACAGTTCACGGTCCTCTTTTGTTTCGCCTCCATCAAAATGCGACCGCTGCTACCGAGTTTAAACCCGCGACCTTTCGGGTGAGCAGCCGAGTGGTTTAACTGCTGCACCGTTGCGGTGGACAATGCGCGGGGATTGCCATATTTTGTAAAAAGCCGCACCAAATTCTGCACAGTGACGCGCTGGCGGACCAACTCAGGGGGCTGTCCAGAGGGCCCGTGTCGCGGCAGAGGGGCTTGACCTCTCTGTCCTGGCGTGGTAGCAGCCAGCATCAGTCCTGGACTGATTTCAGGACCTTAATGAAGTTCTTCATACCATACCATATTTTGTGTCCAGGCGTATGTTAACTACTTCATCTACCGCAATCGTAATCATGGGCGTTAGTCGTCAGAATGTAGAGTGCCACGAGGCGACAACGTCGGTGCATCGAAATGGTGTTATAGCTACCTGATACCGATAAACATTGCGCAAACTCTGATTCATCAATCTACAATAAACAATCAACTACTCCTGTGAATAAGTGGTTCACTTTCGTGTTATAGAGATTTCTATACGAAGATATCATTAATGTTTTTTTTTAAGTTAACGCTATAGGGCAGATGACTCGCATAAGACACTTAAGTTAATTGTGTAATGATCGCCGGTATAACTTGGTTGTTCGATAGGAGAACGAAACTTTTCCTTCTCTTTTTGTATTCCAAAAAGAGAACAAAAGTTCACACAAAAGACGGTGTGGTGCGTCGTTAGCGGAAGCCTGCAACTGTTACACGATGAAGGGAGAGGAGATGACATGCTTCTGGCATGCGCCTTTCTTTCTCTCTTTTTTTGTGCGTCACACGCTGTGCCCACTTATCCCAAAAGATGTTCCACATTGTTATGCGCGGCTCTTGTTTCACTTTTCTCTTTTGATTTTCCACGCTCGTTTCGATCCTGTTGGAGCACGCACTGCTGTTTTAATAACATGTCGCAGACACCAGATGCATGCAGGCGAGAGGTATGGCAATATAAAAAAAAAACAGACTAAACTGAGACATAAAAAATTGTGAAAAAAAGAAAGATGCGGCATCAAATACGGGTTAAAATAACATTTAAATTGGTTCATATACTTTGTATTGCACCGATTTGTAAACCATACCCCCCATAGCGATACTTATTTAAATCCATCGCGCAGCCGTTTGCAAGCCTCCTCTTTAACCCAGGTTTGGAGAAACCGCCCAAGGAAAACGGTGGTTCCCGTGTTTAAATCCCGGCTACAGGAAGATTATTTCGTTAACAATAGAGAAATCCCGTTTTATTTCAAATTGCGCGGGAACTCTGTCGAAGTTTCTTCGTACTACAAAGCGTGATGATGATGTCTCCACTATAAAAGGGCAGTTGATTTCTCCTTTCTCATTCTCGAACAGACATGTTCATTTCGGAACTCCACGGAAATGTGATTTGCCGTTATTGTAGGCGGTATACGCTCGCGATCGCTTTTCTTCGTGGGCAGCGATACCCGGGACCACACTGTTCGTTAAATCGATGGATGCTCGCCGCTACGAGTGCGTAGCGGGGCCCTCTTTTCAGACGGGCAAGGGATGTTGAATATCGGGTCGTGGTTGGTGTGAATTTATAGAACGGGAAGCATCATTCCATGTTACTAGACATAGATATGTCGAAGAATGAACATTAATAATGCATAACATACTGCTGCCTCTGCTTCGGTCGTTGTGCTGAGCTGTCAGACTCGGTGTTCTGCGTTTCGTGTGGTCCGCTCGTATTGTAAGCTGCCTGACGTCGACAGCTTCCCGAAAACGAAAAAGAAGAGACATTTTAGCAGCGAAGCTTTGATGTCCGGGGACCGTCGTAGATCGAAAACGGGTAGGCACCTCTACTGACGACTCCCATCACTCACCACTCCTCCAAGTGCATTCCACTTCGTTCAACCAGCTAAAATACGTGATTGGCGAAGTGAAGGCTTCATCGTAAGCCAACATCTACGCTGTTTTATCAGGGTCTGGTACGTGCAGCTGCTTGAATTGATTTTTTTTTTCGTTCCTACCAGTGAATATTTCTAACGAATGGCTGCCCGGAAATAGCTTTGCTGATGAAACAGCATAGCTGGCTCCAAAGAACGACACATTTGTGTCTAAACTATTCATCGTAGTGTGATTCCTTTCCGTTAGATGCCGCGTGAAATGCAACAGGGAGAAATTGGCCAGAACAATAGTAACAATTGTTGGAGTTTGACCTCCGCAAACCAGGATATGAGTATACGAGAGATGCCGCTGTGGAGGACTCCGGAAATTTTGACCACATGCTGTCCTTTACTGTGCACCTACTAAGTTTGAGTATACATGGTACTCCAGCATTTCATTAACGTCATCATCTGACTATGCCCACTGCAGGACAAAGGCCTCATCCATGCTCAACCTGTAAACCCGGTCTTGTGCTTGCTACTGCCACGCTATACCCGCATACTTCTTAATCTCGTCTGCCTACCTAACTTCCTGGCTCCCCTTAACGCGTTCGTCTCCTCTTAAAATCCAGTTACTCTCTATGACCAGTGGTTGTGTTGCCGGTAAGATATATAGCTGTGGTATATACTTCGTCTTGGGGGATAGTGGTAAACTATATACATGATTCGAGGATGCTTACCTTATGTACTTCACCTCATTCATATTCTTCTGATTACTTCGGTCTCAGCGTTTTGTCTCCTCTCAGTGGGAATGCAGCTGCCGCTGCAGGAATTTCATCCCGCGACTTCGGGTCAGCTACACACCACCGCGGCGCGTATCAGCTGCTGGACAAGATCACCACACTGAGCTCAATCACCATGGGAAACTTCGTGTGCTATTCAGCATCCAGCGTATATAATCGTTTGATCCTCCGACACGATCATCTTATCTTTACGATGAAAATATTTGCACCGAATTTGACAGGACACCCGTTCCGCCAACTGTGAGATGTGCAAAAGCTCTCTAAACCACGCGTATGTACTTGTCATTTGTCCTCGTTTGCGATTGTGAGCGGCACCTATAGATTTCGTCGTGTTAACGGCATGCTTTCAGTGAAAGTGTGTTATCACGCGCTCCACCGGACGTAATATCAATGAAACAAGCCATCAAGGCTCTCTCATATGATATATAATAAGCATGGGCTAAGCTTCGGTGCATTTCTTTAACGAAGTATCTCCCTTTTCTGTCGCTCGCTCGCTTGTTATGCTACTTTGTGGGAAATTTTATCAGTTACCTTTTATGAAACTTTTTGTCTTTTTGCGGCTCTGCGGATTTATCCGTGCACGTGGTGCTAACCGACTATGACACGTAATAGCCGCTAAAAGGGCGCTCGCAAACATTACGAACTTCGTGTTGCGCGATCTTTTTTAATAGTGCTAGCAAGTGGAAGAAATTCCTCTTGTGCTAACAGAACATTCGGATGATGTCCAACGTGCTGCGCTCTACGTGGTGCTGTATAGGCCTGAAGAATAAAAAAATACTGTCGCCTTCTAGAGCAAATTATTTCGTAGGTTGGGCCACTTTATTTTACGCCATTTTCCGACTGAGAGTGCAAAACGCCAATGCCTCGAGTGAAATTATGACATGGTCTGTAGCATTTTTGTTTTTTCTCCTGCATGCGCGTTCATTTTCGGCGTTTCGAGGCAGTGCACTTATACGAATGAGCGGAGGCAGCTGAGCGTAAATTAACTGCTTCTGTCTGAACGACCTGCCCTGTTCAAAAAACGATAATAACGAGAGCGCACGGCTGCTGTGAGCATCGTACTGACTGAAGGCATATGAACGGTCTATACCAACATAGCTCCGTGTATATATACGTAAAACGTCAACCCAAATGAGTATCCCTCCATCTCTACCTCGCAACTTGTCGATTTCGCCGACTCGTCTAGCGGTTAATTCTGCGCACTGTTAGAGTTGGGAAGGAAGGTCGCTCGCTGATGGCATCCCACCGCTGCCACCAGTTGTAAGGGTTGGGAAGGAAGATGTTGCAGGTGGTGGCATCCGGATGGAGGAACTGAACGCTGACAAGAGGATACGAGAAACATAACAGAGGTTTAGGACATTATTTACACATATTTACAGAAAGGAACCGGTTGGGATAGTGGTTTCACAAACCACGAGCGTGGTGGTTGAACACTACATAGTTCAGAGCCAGGTTCAGAGAGCGCAATGTCCAGCACTCTCCGCGTCGTTTTATGCCCTGTCGGGCTCCTCCTCTCAGAGTCGAACACCAATCACGCACAACAGGTGAGGGAGGCGAGCATAACAAGGTCCACGTGAACACTGCACGGTGGTGGCGCCAGCAGGGCTGGTCCTCGTCGTGGGTGTGCCGTTGGACGAGCGTTCCCCACGATCCTGGCCGCATACTTCAAAGGGCCCACTGCACAGCTCGCCCAATTAGCGGGGCGATCTGCGTGTTCAGGGATTTGATCCCGCGACTTCGGGTCGCGGCATCAAATCCTACCTCGCAACTTGTCTACCTCGCAAATTGTCGATTTCGCCGACTCGTCTGGCGGCTATGCGCGCCTATCTATAGCACACATTTACGAATGTGGTAGGCGAGTAGAAACCGGCAGTTTCGTGTTTAAGGACTTGTACAAAAAGAATATACAGGAGCATGGTCATAGAGATGATGGTCGTGACCGAGAGTGAATTCGCGTCGTATAGGTGCGCAAGCTCGCAGTGCCCTCTCGCTTTCTTTCTCTCTTGGCACAAACCAGGTATTGCCCGTATTCACTTACCTGTTACAGCGAGCATGCTGGTAAGGTGCATCTCTGCCGCGGAAAGCGCAATTTCTTCGGCAAGTGCACCTATACCACAGTCTAAACGAACGGGCCTCGTTCTGTGCTAACAGCCGCGCCGTGGGAAAGACCACGCCCACTCTGGGCCGCTACGTGTACGGTGTATGCGGGCACTCGCGTTCTGTAGAATGAAGTGGCTCGCCGCAGTTTGGGGTCCATGCTGCTGTCGCTCGTTCGAGCTCGCAACCGCAATGCAGCAGGTGCGCCCTCTGCCGAAACACGCTTGCGGTTGGGTGAGTTTTCCGTGCTTGGTGATTCTGCCGGTGACACGAGTGGGTGTGTATGGAAGTTCTGCATTTTATCAACTGGCAGGGGGAGCGGTGTGTTGGCCATGTGGGAAATGTTCGGTATGAGGGTGATTGAGAAACGGACCATATGCGCGACTGATGCATGCGAGCCTCTGCACGCAGTGCTATAGGTAAACATCACTTTGTTTTAGCTAATCTGTGTCCTAGTGCAGATCAGGGCATTATATTCGTCTGGGTCAGGGCCTGGTCGGGATCAAAACCTTCCATATAATCGTGGTAGAAAGCATGTCGAGTATTGCGAGCGGCGTTGAGTTATGCTTGAATATTGTGCAAGCTGTTCCCGTGTATTTTCACGGATATCCCCGCGCTAGAAACGCAATATCAACACATAATTACCGCTATCCCTGCGCTGTGGAAACAAAATATGAACTTGTGATTACCGTAAGAAGCACTATACGAACTGATTGATGCGTGGGAGCGCTAGGCTGTCATTGCCCAATAGGCTATAGTTCGGTCTTTTCACGAGTACGGTCGCTGGCCCTCGTTTAGAGTGAGTGATTGAGTGAGTGATTGAGTGAGGGAGTGAGTTAGTGAGTGCCTTACTCTTCGTGTTTTAAAAGCGAAACCTTCCCCAATTCCTCCGTAGAACGCAGCACAACAGTTCTGCGGAGGAATTGGGGAATTCTTATGCAATTACGAATCCAACGCTCATCCATTGAGCGAATTCGCACTTTTGTGAGTGACGAAAATCATGCGCGCGAAAGGAAACAAGGCGGTATCCGGTGGCTGCGGTATTCAAGCAATCTGCTCACTTCCGCTGCGTGATAGGGTTTAGTAGAAATGAAATTCCGGCGAGTTGTTGTCTTGAGTAGAGTAAAAGTGCAAGAAAAGACAAGTCGAGTTCAGTGCCTGTTTCACCACACGGTGCAATTTCGTGCGGCTCTCTTGAACTTAGATATTGACGAAGTAGGTATGACAAAATGCTTCTACAGCTGGTTTGTCTGTTCGATCTCACTTGGAATTTATTCTCCTAACAGGCGCATCTTAGTTTTACGCTGCGCTCTCGTGTTCCTTAAGCTTACACTTCTTTTTTCCCCTCCCGACCAACTTAAAGTCCTTTTTTTCCCGGCTCCCTTTCGTTATTCCTTACAGTATCTCCCACGCTTTCAAGTTACACGGATCTCTAAAGAGAATAAATTATGAAGTTACTCTTTCACAAGAAACTGTGCACTTGGCCTCCTTTCTTTGTTAAAGCACCACTTTTTCGGCAAAGGTTTCGTGAGCTGTCCCGGAAACGGGGGTTTGTTCCCGAGAACTGTACGCCCACTCGGGTACACAGGGAGAGGAATTCTTATCGCAAGTTCTTTGAGCTAAGTGTGCGCACGTATGGTCCAGAAAAAACTCGAGAGGAAGCGTGCGCACTTTGAACTCTAGAGAGTGTCTAGTTATTACGCGTTTCACCGGGGCGTCTTGAAGGAAAGCGTCTGCTCTTTCAGTGAATTCATTCAGATAATCCTAATTAGTTATCAAGGCTTTTTAATTGTCGCTTATGTTAACTAAACCAGCGCTTTGACATCACGTGTATTCAGTATAGCTGTAAACTTGAACCAGAACCATCGATTTCGAACCAGTTTCACTTGTGATACTTTTCTTAATTTTCAAAAAACCCGAAGTATGCGCTCGACCGGAAGATCAAACCAAACAAGTGTCCCGCGCTGTTTATGTCACAAAAAAAAAGCACTAAACAAGGCACTTAGCAGTGCTGTGCATGTACCATGCAAACAAAATACATTCCAAGAGTATACTTTAATCACAAAATTTCGAATTCAGGTAAGAAAAAAGTCAAGTTCCCTACCCAACGAGATATAGCTCTATGTACCCGCTCTGCAGCGTACTGGACACCCTGGAACACTTGCTTCTTGCATACCAATGTATTGCCAGACGTAACCTGCAACAACACATGACTGATAATGAAGCAAGACGGATGAACGAAGACCTAACCGAAACGTGGGAGGCGAAGCTCGCCCTTGAGTAACTGGAAGACGAACAACGACTCGTTACCAGGGCCAAGAGGGCAGTAGAAGCCAGATTCCTGGACTAAGGGGCCCTCCCACCTCAGGGTGACAACGAGCATTGCTCGGGGCACCGTTTCGAAAATAAACGTTTACTTCTCTCTCTCAGTTACATCTATAGAGTTAAAGAATTTTCTATGGCTTCTTCTGCGCCTAACTTCTCATACAGTCGATGGGAGAGTATCTTTCCCGACCATGAACATTTTTTTTTTCGTGCCCCTCGATCCTTAACTTGAGAGGACTTGAGAGGTTTAACTTGAGAGGATGGAGCATGTGGGGTTCGGTAGGAGGCTGACATGAGGCTCACAAAAGTCCTTTCAAAAGGTTTGTAAAAGCCACTCCTTGTAAGATCGCTGGCCCTTAACCTTCGCGCTTGGACACACTATACATTGTTTTTGTGTGCTCATTTTAAGGAGCGATAAGCTAGTTGCTCCTTTTTGTTCTCCTCCACCTCTTTTCGTCAAGTCTCCATCAATAGAGAGTTTTAGTAGTGCGGAATGGTGCTACGTACGCATCACGCAAACGCCTTGCGTTACGTGGCGTCGTTTGCCACTAATCGGCTTTTAGTACGCCGTAGTACCCACGTACGTAACGAGCGTGAAGCGTGTTGCGCCATCTCATAGATCAAAATAGAAGCACTTGTTGTTGACAGCCAATGTGAGCCAATCCAAGTGTTATAGCCAGATTATGGCTATATTTTGAGCCACAGAGCCGGTCTGTTAGAGAGGCTGGAGCTTTTTTTCAAAAGCGTTCTAGCCTCTGTAGGTCGGCGCTTGCCTTCGATGCCGCCATTTTGCAAAACAGTCTCGCGCTGTCGCGAACTTGTTCGAGAGCGGCGCGATCAGCTCATACGTACGCACGCACGCATCTCATGGGTGCGTACGTAGTGGCTGCGTACGTAACGCGATACGTGCGCGTTGTGGTCTGCGCATGCGCACTACGCAGAACGTGGCGTCCTTACGTACGCAACGCCGCCACGTACGCAGCGTACGCAGTACTAAAACTCTCTATTATGTTTTCATTGCGTCAATATATTCGCCGCCTACGATGAAGTTTGATGTGCCTTGCACGTTCTCAAAACGCGACGTGCCATATTCTTCTTCTAGCACGCTGTTGGATGAATGGTGGAACTTTATTTATAGTCCTAAGAGACGCGTTTGCTTAAATGGAAAAACAAAGAAAAAAGGTGAAGTGCACGCTTTTATTTGATTTTAAAGTGAAACAGACCACGGAGAAAGGGCAAACTCGAGCTTAACTCGATAGATTCGGCCGCTCTCTTTTATAAACTCGAATACTACATAAGGGAGATGAGAATGGCGGAATTGGAACAGCTTGCTCGCCGTAGCAGCTTCTGTCACTCCTGTACTTCAAGCATTCTTTTCGCAACTTGAACGAGTCTTGGGGGCACAGTTTTCTTTTGTGTGGAATTACAAGCGTAACGAAAATGATTTTTTTATTTTTTTCGTCCACTTATGTTTTAACAACTTCAAAACGGTGCTTCGGTCGACGGCACACATGGTGACTCTCGTATTCTTTTGTTCCCTGTCTATACAGTGCACAGAAAAAAGCTGTCAGCAGAAGCAATAATTTATGCAGAATATGTTACAGCATCAATAAATACACACGTCGAGGAGGCTATGAAATGCATGTGCTAGCCGTACGAGAGTTTTATTGTCTGCAGTACCACACTGTTCCATACTTGTTTCCTCAGCCGCCTCTCCGCGATAGAGCAGCATTACGGCACAGCCTCGCAGGCTGCGCTTTCATAGTACACTATCCGCTGTTAACAATTCGTTTGATTTTACCATTCCATGTGCATGTTTCACAAAATGTTGAAAATGTGAGAATGCCTTTTGCTGTACCGAAATTTCAAACCCCCTTTTGCAAGCATTAATGAGGAAAAAGGAAGGATGTAAGTGGACTGAAACTATATGCAGCCACGAGCACGAAATAAGTATACAAAGTAGTGCTATAGCACTACTTATATATAAGTAGAGCCGATAGCACACACCGAAAAGTATAGGACGGTCACTCCATTACAACTTGGGGGGAAAAGCACATGCGAGTATATCATCATCACGTAAGTACGAAACAACCGTATAGATCTTCTCGTTAAACAAAACAAAAAAGAAAGTTAATGTGGAGAAGATAAAACAGTCCCTATAATCCGCCTATAAGAAATCTTTATAGCTGTAAAATATATATAGTATTTTAAGTTTGCACTTTTCCACGTCCCGGATTCATCTTTCTTCGATCTTCTAAATGCCTCGCGCTGCCGCTGCATTCTGTCGCACAAAAAAAAAAAAAAAAAACGGAGCGCGTGCGGTGCTAAGCCCGAGCGCTTAACCCAATTACCATGTGGCGCCTCATTTTGGGCCTTCCTCTTCCTCCTCTCAAGGAGACTTCCGCAGGAAACAGTCATGCACTGTTCCTTCCTGGCGTTCACTGGGCAGAGCCACTCTCTTCCGCATTTCCTTTCGATCTCTTCCTGCGTCTCAGTGTGTGTGTGTGTGTGTGTGTGTGTGTGCGTGTGTGTGTGTGTGTGTTGTGCGTGCGTGTGTGTGTGTGTGTGTGTGTGTGTGTGTGTGTGTGTGTGTGTGTGTGTGTGTGTGTGTGTGTGTGTGTTGGCCCAAGGCGCTGCCTGCGGCGTTCTGTCAGAAGGTCTGCACTCTTCATTCACTCTTGTGTCATGGTGCGACAAAAGCCACGTCTCGTTTAGCCTGCAATAAAGAAAGCACATTTCTTTTTACCCTCAATCTTCCCCTCTCTTTGCTTCGATTGTCCTTCCGCGAACTTGGTATAACTTGATTGCTCTTTTTGTTTGTTTGTTTGTTTTTCTTCCCCAGATATACGCTTTACTCTCTAAGCGTTCAACCTCTGACAGGAGCCTTTTCTCTATTGACGGCGTCGCCTGTCGGCGACTCGTCCTTTGGCGCGTCACTTTGCAAGCCTGCCCCGCTTGGCGCTGATAATCGCATCTCGGGAGTCGGAAACCTCAGCTTATAGGGACGAAGCTCCACAGCGTGCACAGTCTTTGGAGGACGCGGCGACGGGTGGTATCGTCAATTCTACGGTGGTTGTTGCCACTTTGGCACTGCTGTTGATTGAGACTTGGGGGAAAAAGCACGGGACTGCCGTCGAGCAAAGTGAGTGGGACGTCCGAAGGGTTGCAGTTAAGAAAGAGAGAGTAAACGAAGTCAAGTCGCACATCGACGGAACCTAGATTTTTGTCTTTTGCACCACACTTGATTAACTCACCGACGTTTCGTTCGTTGTTGTTCTCGTCGTCGCCGTTGTTTTCGTTGTTGTTGTCCTTGCTGCTGTTCTTGTTGCCACTACAGTGGAAAACTCAGCCCAAGCGCTTAGCCTTCCTTCTTCTTCGTCTATAGAGCACAGCTTGAGCAGGCCCACGACCCAAACTGCAACAAGTAGCCCGATCCGATGTCACTAATATATATATATATATATATATATATATATATATATATATATATATATATATATATATATATATATATATATATATAGTAGATCCTCCGTGAGCGGTCACAACGTGGTTTATTTCGACGTTTGTTTTGGCCTAGAGTCTGGCCTTCATCAGGATTGAAGGTACAGTTTGTTGGTGCTCTGGTTTTATAAAGTCTCAAATCAGAAGGAAAGAGGGAAAAAAGGCTGAAAAAAAGAGAAAAAAAGAAACAAAAAAAACAAAAAGAAAGAAAAAAGAATATAAGGTGGACTCCCGCCCGGGCGCCCCCCTTCCACTTTCCCCTCCATCTCTCTCCCCTTTCTCCCTTTCACCTTTCTGATGTGTATGCTTCCTTTCACTAACGCATTCTTCCCGACCAGACGGCGCCTCCTGGCTCTGGAGGTTCGGTGTGGGGTTAAAAGAGCTTTTTTAAGAAGTTTGAGCCTTTAACTTCTCAGCGCCCTGTGAACATTTCGTCGTAGAAAGAGGGGTGCCGCGTATTGCGGCAGAGGCTGGTAAGCGGGCGCAATGCTAATTCCTTGCCCGCTTCTGGATTACGCGGGCAGTGGGGCCCTGACATGCCCAACAGCAACCCTGTGCACAGTCGGGAGGCCTCCACTGCACGCGTAATCCAGAAGCACGGGAAAACGAGCCCGCGGGAAAACGAGCCCTTATGTATACACTTCTTTCCTAATTCATTAACGAGGGTCTCGTACTGGTGCCTTTGGGTTGTATACGAGGGAATATTGGTCAGCTGCCAGCTCGTTATAAGCTAACGTGCTACGTGACGCTAAACAGGCTAATAAAGAGTGTGCCACACTCGCCGCCATGGCTACTGGTGGCGCTGACCGACACTCCCACATTTAAATTAACATATATACCCAATAAAGTGTCTGCGGAGATAGCCACCGTGGTAGCTCAGTGGAATAGCATCGAATGCGTTATTCGAAAGTCGCATGTTTGGTTCCTGCCCACGGCAAATTATCTTTTCATATATATATATATAGATATATATATATATATATATATATATATATATATATATATATATATATATATATATATATATATATATATATATATATTATATATATATATATATTATATATATATATAGATATAGATAGATAGATAGATAGATATATATATATATATATATATATATATATATATATATATATATATATATATAATATATATATATATATATATATATAATGAGATATAACAGACAGTAATGCCAAGGAATGTACAGGGGAAGTTATTAACATTAATGGACGTTTTTCGATGCTCTAAGAGCATCGAACGCGTAATTCGAAGGTCGTAGGTTCGATTCCTGCTTACAGTTGGTAATTTTTCATCCACTTTTCTTTCTTCTTATTTACATTCCATTAATGTTAATAACTTCCCCTGTACATTCCTTGGCATTACTGTCTGTTATATCTCATTATTATTGTGTTAAAAACACGGAAAACGAGCCCTTAGGTATACACTTCTTTCCCTTATATATATATATATATATATAATATATATATATATATATATATATATATATATATATATATTATATATATATATATATAGATATATGTGTGTGTGTGTGTGTGTGTGTGTGTGTGTGTGTGTGTGTGTGTGTGTGTGTGTGTGTGTGTGTGTGTGTGTGTGTGTGTGTGTGTGTGTGTGTGTGTGTGTGTGTGTGTGTGTGTGTGCGCGCGTGTTTCCTGAAAATTCAAAAACGTTAATTCATTCCAATAGCTTCAACTTTTCCTTTCTCTTCGCTGCAGTGTCCTTCTCCGGTATTTGAAGTTTTCTTTATTTCTTGCAAAAATATTGCACCTGGAAATTAACTTGCACTTTGAAAGAGTGCAGTGTGCTTTTAAAAGAGCCGCCTGCATGGTTGTCTCCACTGGCCGTGTTTATGTTTCACTTCTAACCTTCGGGCAGCGTATCTTTTCTTCTGAAGAAAATGAGAGAACGAAATAATATAATTGTCCCCACTTTAATCTTTTCCCCTGTCTGCAACAGAAGCACCCCAGGAATTAGATTAAACGCTGTCCTGCTTCCCTTAATAAGTTAATGGCGCAAATTCGTTTTAGCGACCGCTCCGTTTCATTTCTTCCGCGATGGTGCATGTTTCACGTCTTCGCTATAGTTCAGCGCTCCGGCCATATGATGAGAACTAAAAAGTAATAAAATGGTACCATTATAGAGAAATAATAAAAAGAAGAAAAGGGGTAAGTGGCGAGTTCTTTTAACTTACTAATGCTTTCTTTTATTCGAACGCGAGCATTGTGCCAATGGAGAGTTTACATAAGAACTTGGCTGCAGTTAAGGGGGGATGTCAAGCAGCGACTAGAGCAAGTTATACGAGGATCACAACTATTGCATCGATGGTCGCTAAAAAAGTAATAATATATTAGGGTTTTACGCCCCAAAAGCCACAGTATGGCTATAAGGGACGCCGTAGTGGAGGGCTCTAGAAATTGTCTCCATTCGGTGTTTATCAACGTGCAGCTAAATACACGAGCCTATAGCATTTCGCATCCATTGAAGTGCGGCCGCTACGACCGGGATTCGATCCCGCGACTTTTAGGTGAGCGGTCGAGCACCGTGACTGTTGTACCATGGTGGCGGTTTATTTTTTTGTTGAGCAACGAAGTAAGTGTAAGAAAAAAAAGGCAGAGGTGTGACAAAAAGTGTGAAATGTGCGGGGGGGGGGGGGGGGGAGCTTGCTTCGCAAGAAACAACAGAGGCTAATTCAATACGTACAAACTCGATTACTGTTTCTCGGAAAATCGCAGGGGAGCGCAACATATGTGAAGGTCATCATTAAAAAGTAATGATAATCGGTGACGCATAAAAAGCCGTTATACGCTTACGATCGATTATTCAACCACTTCTCTGGTTTCCTGTTAGCACGATTTGAAACGCGGCAATGTCATCATTTTCGCACGTTTATTGCATGAGAAGGATTATTGTCCTTCGTGCGCTTTAAAGGCATTTTGTGAGGATAACAGTGAACACGACAATAATAACGTAGATTGACGACGCCCTCGAAATCTACGGGGCCAATATACAAAGAACAGCTTTAGCTGGACGTCTGCATAGCTTCTCCAGGTGCTTAAATAAAATGCTTATTTTTTTTTCAACCTCTTTTACATACATTTACTTTTAAAAATGCTTATTTTCTTTCTCGCATCTGAGTAAATCACTAAGTATGTTTTCTCTTGCTTCGTTCGTTCGCCATCTCCAGGCTTGAGCCCTTCGATAATACATGGATGCTGCTAGTAGTTTCCATAAATGTCCCGACGGGGAAATATAACGCGATGGAAATATAACGAAGAGAGGTTGAAGGCAATGTCGAACGTGCCCGCTTCTGCGGGACGAAGCAATATGTTTGCAATCCATACGATGTTCACGCCTGTTAAGGCCCGTCCTCTGTACCGTTCTTTTAGGTGGAGAGAACTGGGCCGAGCTGTCGTCGCTGTGATTGTGCACGGGCTGTCGTCGTTGGTCGGCGTAACGCAGAAAAAACCGCATGTATATATATAGCACAGCCAACTGTGGCATGATGAGCGCGCGCTCGAACAGAGAAGTCCTCTTCCTCTTAATTGTTCCTCGGGCACGTTGTTAGGGACTTCAACGCGTCTTCTTCCTCCTGTTCTATAGTACACGAGCGCCTTGATCACGATATTGAATGTGGAGTAATTTTAGGAGCCCAAATTCTCGTAGGTGGTCGTCGCTTGTCGTATAGCTGAGGCGAACCCACGTTTAAAGCTTGAAAGGGGGGAAGCAATCAAGAAATAGAAAGAGAAAAAATAGAAATAAAGCGAAAAACACCAAAAAAAAGTCGAACAGAGAAAAAAAAGAAATATAGACAGAAAGAAAGGCAAAACCGAAAAGAAGCAAAGAAGGCTGCCCAGCTTCGCGATTCCTTCAGGCCCGACACCACCAGCGCTAAGCTGTCATAATTTTTTCATTGTTATTCCCATCACAGTTTTATGTTACACAAAATTTACGGTTTGCTGGACTCATTCGGGATTCACAATGATATAGTGTAACCACTCTCCGCAGCTCTCTTTCTTTCTTTCTCTCTCTCTCTCTCTCTCTCTCTGTCTCTCTCTCTTCGCATTCCAGCGCTCGCCCGAATGGCGTCGCCGCACTCGCAACTGACCCTGTAATTACGGCTTCATGAGTATTACTCAAGAAGCACAGCCACCGAGTTCTCCATGCATGCAAATCAGCTGGCTAGCATATATCGTCGTACCTCCGCCTCGTTAAACGTGCAAAACAAAAAGAAAGTATATAAGAGATGGCAGCTCTGTGACCAAGCGACTATCGCTACAAACTGCACGTTCTATATGCCAAGTTCATGATACACTTACGCGTGAAATAAACCTGCCAGACCTGGGGCCGTTGTCGCCGGCAGGGGAATTTCGTAACGGCAGTCGCTTGTTACGACACGGCATTACCGTGTCGGCTCTTCCAAAAGGTTAGTCTCGTGTCTGTAAGGGCAATTGATGATAAACGCGGGTCTAGCTTAAGGGTGCGCTAATATGTTGAACGTTTGGGTGCCAACAAAACGTCGTCTGAACATCGGAAGCCGAGATTAAAGAATCAAGAGGTAACCCCTTTTTTTTAATCGATTCTGATAGGAATTAACCGTGGCCTGTCGGCTTAATCACTGATTTGGGCCCTCAATCCTCCCCGCGGATTTTGGAAGTTTACGTAACTGTTAAAGGCTGCGTGGCCTTTCGCCACATGTCCTGTTTTTTTTTTTTTTTGTGCATGCCTTTCATTACAGACATGAGCAGGAATAGAGAATTTTAAGAAAAAATGTGGGGGAGGGGCTAAATGACGAGATTTCGGTGTGGCGTGTCGCAGCTTACTCAGTTTAATCATTCTGCCGTCACCATGGCTACGTGAACTTTAAAGCTGTTTGCCGTAGAGCTCACATTTCGAGCTTAAATGCCGAGCGCTTCTTTCGCTCTCCTACGCGATTTTGCGGTGTTTTCTATAGCGTTTCGCCCGCAGTTTTTTTTTTTTTTTGCAGTGGGCGTATTCCTTGCTCTATGCACGTGTCCTGTACTGGCGTAAATCAAGAGGGTACCGTGGGAGGGGGGGGGGGGGGGTCCTAAACCCCTTGTGTTCACGTGGGGGGGGGGGAGCACCCTTTGTAAGAAGTTTCCCCCTGGACATTTATATTTTAAATGCTTAAAGGTTTAGTTTAGTGCAATCAACTTTTTTTGTTAATTCTGCTTATTTTAAAGTGTGTATAGACTACCACATGTCTGCGACTATTGAAATCGCAACTGTCGCTTGATCGCCTTTGGAGAAGACTTGATGTAACGATTATTGATTGATTGATTGATTGATTGATTGATTGATTGATTGATTGATTGATTGATTGATTGATTGATTGATATGTGGGGTTTAACGTCCCAAAACCACCATATGATTATGAGAGACGCCGTAGTGGAGGGCTCCGGAAATTTTGACCACCTGGGGTTCTTTAACGCGCACCCAAATCTGAGCACACGGGCCTACAACATTTCCGCCCCCATCGGAAGATGTAACGATGAAACTACATAAGTTTCAAGGCATAATTTGAATTGTTATTGAATTTCGATGGAGCAGGAATGTTGTAGGCCCGTGTGCTCAGATTTGGGTGCGCGTTAAAGAGCCCCAGGTGGTCGAAATTTCCGGAGCCCTCCACTACGGCGTCTCTCATAACCATATAGTGGTTTTGGGACGTTAAGCCCCACATATCAACCAAATCATCAGAAATAAAAACAAGACGGCCGCCATGTAAAGGTGTGTCCCCCTTCCTAATTTTTCTGGATTTACGCCGCCGGCGTCCTGCACGTCGCATATAAGAATGTACCAACTGTCTTGTTCACGTTCGTGTGGGGCGCACGACTATCTCGGTAATTAACCTTGATTACTCGACTTATTTTCGGTGCCTGCCATAAGCGTCACCATTAATTTGAGTAAACAAACGATGCTGCGCGGAATTCTGACACTAAAGGTGGATCCACCACCGTTTAAGTGTTCTAGCTAATAACAATTTTTTTTCTTTTTATTTACTTTTTTTCTCACCCCACTTTTTTCGGGGCCGTCTAAGAGTTCACGCGGGAGTGCTCCGCGGCACGCGAGCTGCAATGCGAAGAAGCAAGCAGCGCGTCACGCATTAAATGTGCGCGCAGGTGAGCAACGACGCTGAGCGTCGGAAACGTGTACAGCTGCCAAATTAGGGTTAGAAGGATGAACAATGCGCTGCTCGAAGAATCGAACACTCGATAATACGTTCGCTAACGAAGCGAAGAAGACACGCGAAAAAAAAAATTTGAATGCACGAAATTTACAGCCCGAGATATGGAGACCCAGTTTAAAGCAAGTGAAAAGGTTACAGTAAGTTATAGTGTGTGTTACGATTACCTATTATTGAAACACAAAAAGCCTATTTACTGTACTGTCGGTCATACTACATTTCTTCATGGCCCGATTCGATGAGCCACTGCAATTACACGCGATGGTTATCTGCTGGCCGGAAGCAGTCCTAAAAAAACTCCCAAGCATTTCCCCGAGGGTGAACATGGTTAAGTGCGAATGCACGGGGTGATGCTATGAGGGGGAGTAAAGTTAAAATCCGTTGGCGACGCTGATATCGGTGTCAGTAACGCGCCTTATATCCAGATGGTAGCGTTGCCTCCGGGACATCCATCGCACGACCCGCTCTCGACGGGAGACTGAGAGAGAAGGCGGGCGGGCGAGAGAGAGGGGTGCGCGCGCAGCTGCAGCGAGCGAGGAGAGCGGAGGAGCAGCGAAGGGGACTATCAGCGTCGCGTCCGTGGCTTATTCGGTAGAGCGTCGCGCTGCGGCCCGCCAAGTCCTCTTTCTTTTAAAGATAGAGAGAAGACTGCGGACGCCGCCGACGGCGGTGGATGGTTTGGGGTCGCTTATAAAGTGTATTCACACTTAAAAATTACAAATCATCTCTCTCTACGGGCAACCATGGTGAGATGCGAAAGCATAGCGGGGGCTGTTCATCGAGTTCCATTTCATTTCGTTTCGCTTGGCAACACAACCCGACGAAAAATTGAGTGAGAAAATGTATTGAAAAGAGAGGACATGTTTGTATGGAGTCGTTGCATTTTTATTCTGAGATCATACGTGATTCTTGGCGTCGGTGCAAGCTTTGTGGTCGGTGAAGTGTGGCGTCAATGGGTCTTGCGGCGCTGGTTCGAGGTTGAAATCCGAGCCCGGTGTTCGGGGTCGGCTTGATAACGTGGACGTTCCACTTCGACGTGCCGAGCCCGTGTTGCTCCCGTATAGAAGGTTCTTGCCGACGTTGACGTTTACGTTCCGCTTCCCTGGCCCGAAGTTCGAGGGTCCGCATGCCGACGCTGACGTTTACGTTCGGCATACCAGGCCTTCCTCTGCTCCTCGGCGGTGGCGCTGCCGCTAGAATCAACGGCGACGTTAACGTTGTTCATGGCGCTTCGCACACCGTTGTATAGATAGAGAATGACGGAAGCACAGTGAACGCGCTCTTTATACTGCGCCGCGACACTTGTGCCGTTGTCGGTGACGTGTTGTAACGGGATAGCTCCTGAGAGAGAGAGAGAGAGAGAGAGAGGGTTGAGAGTTATATGCTATGATTTGCTGCGCCGCACCAGTGGCGGAGAGGGGAAAAGGAGAACGCTCACCTGCGTAGGGGAAGAGAATGAGGAAGGGTTGCGCATGCACATTATGGGTGCAGACGCCGCAAGGTTTTTTTTTTTAGAAATTTAACACCTTTTTATTATTATCTATATTACCTAAGTAATCCAACCCTCTCTTTCAAGAAGTGAAATAATTTGAAAAGCAAGGCACCGTCCCATTCATCGCCTGTCCCCCTAGGTGGGTTGCGCCAAGGTGTTGAGGAACCAACCAACCAACCAACGCCGCAGAATAATGTGCTCTCGCACCTAAAACGTAAATAAAAAGTTCATTGAAATTCCTGCCAAAACGCCTCTAGTCTAATATCTCGTTAAACACGGTACTACCTTCACCAAAGCGATCGTGTGTATCAAAATGTTCAGATCGGAACATAAAGGAATTTTTGGGCAACAAAAATGCTTGATTTCTCATTAGCTAATCAGTGGTCGCATCACACCACATCACTTTATTTCCTTAAAGACCCCTCAAGGGGGTATTACATAAGGAGTGGGTATGCAGTGTAGCCAGGTTAATTCACTCGGTAAGAAAGTTTGCAAGTTGTTGGCGGTCTCTTCCTTGCCAATAATGCATGTAAAATGCAAAAGTAAGTCACCTCTCCCAATGAGAACGCCGTGTCACAAGGGGTTATGACCAACTGGTTTAATTTAAAATGTTTCTTACGCATCCCTATCAATAATACTAATATCTAAGAATTAACGTCCCAAAACCACGATATGATTATGAGGGACGTCGTAGTGGACGCCTCCGGAAATTTCAACTACGTAAAGTTCATTAACGTGCACTTAAATCTAAGTACACGGGCCTCCAACATTTTCGCCTCCATCGAAAATGTAGCCGCCGCAGCCGGGATTTGATCTCACGACCGTCGAGTTTGCAGTCGAGTGCTATAACCTCTAGACCGCCGCGGCAGGACACAGGGGACATCCGTATCGAATAGTTTGACCACGTAAGCCACGTTTCCCACTTAAGAGGTCCCCTTTGCATGGTCTGTTAGCATGGTTGGTGAAATGTATTCAAGTCGAGGTATCCGTATGAGTTATCTGTTCAGCGTTCACTGATAAAGTGAATTCATTGTTCCGGCTTCTTGAGAGCATCATGTTTGATTGGCTATCACACTTGGTTTTTGTGGTGGGGGATCCGTTTATCCTGACTCAGGATCGCGGCTCCAAGTGTGGGATAGTGCCAGAGTTGGCCTGTTCTGTCAAGCTTATATCCGCTGTAGTATATTACCTGCTACAGGATGTAACGACGTTTATAAGATCGATGGCGCAGGCTATGATTCCGGCCATGGTGGCCGAGTTTCCATGTAGACGTAATTTAAAACATCCATGTGTGCGGTGTCCCCATTACGGCGTGCTTCAAAATCGCGACGAACTTCTTTAATGCAAACTCTCATAATGTGAGAAGCATTTACTAGGAAGTGGCGTGGTAGAACGCATGCATAACTTTATTACGTTGTTATCAAAACATATATATTCAATGTCACCATAATGCTTCTATTAGGCGCGGAAATACGGTATGCTTGACACCAACTTTGCTTTTTTTTTTTCATACCTAAATCATTTCGGTATGTTTTGTCTTAATCTTTGTTTTTGATGGTGCCACCGCGCCTGCGCCTTTTTTTTTGTTGTTGTTGTTGTTGTTGTTGTTGTTGTTGTTGTTGTTGTTGTTGTTGTTGTTGTTGTTGTTGTTGTTGTTGTTGTTGTTGTTGTTGTTGTTGTTGATCTTGGAGGCTTTCATATTGGCGATAAAGGCCATACCAAAACGGCAGAGGACGGCGCAAGAAAGCCCGAAAAGGCAGAATTAATATATTTAATTGTAGTACTTTGTACATTCTACGGCAAGAAAGTTTTTTTTTTTTTTTAGCCCTGATCTCAGCTCGCAAAATGGTTTTCCTGACGCTAGCCCAGAGACAGGTTCTGATATCCCACTTGCCCATAGGACGATTTTCTCTGGAAGAAAATAAAGAACGGTAAAAACAAAGAAAGAAAGCGTGTCCCTGAAGCATTCCGGGTGTTCTCGTATATATTCCAAGGGAGCGTGGTGCCTTCGGTGGCAGGCCAGGCCATATAAACTGAGCCTCCAGGGATCTGACTCGCTGATGGGCATGACAGGCGCGGACGGGTCATCCTTGCGAGGGAACGGTGGCCCATTGTTAGTGTTCGTAATAGCAAACACGCACTCTCGCAATGACAGTGGTGCACGCGACGTCTCTTATTTAGCGTACAGTAAACCGAAGTTATGTTTTTTTAATATTCTAATCGAGTCTCTACTGTCTCTAAGTGATCATAATATGGAAAGGAGAGAAAAGTGTCGCCCGTATAGCTGTCCATCATTTCCAATGAACGCCAAAGCTAAGCGAAAGCCTCAGTGATGAAAGTCCTACGCCGCTTTGCTCTCTCACTTCCTTCCTCATCACCCTTGCTTCCCTTTTTCCTTCCCCTCCCTCCTCCTCGCCGCACTCGTTCCTAGCCTCGACACCCTTTCTCCTCATTCTCACTCGCTTCCCTTTTCCAGCTATGCCATGCAAGGCTTTCCCTCTAGGCTATGTCTTCCTTATGCTATGGTTTCTATTTCGCTGTGTGCTTGTGACCTCTCCCGGCTTGGCTAAGCTGTGAACGACATCCCTGCTGTTGACGGGCTGAGCTCGAATGCCACAGCTCTGCTTAAACTTTTTTTTTTGTTCAAAAGTGCGAGCACAGCAGCTTAGGCGATGTGCATATGTATGACCCTAGGCGCAAGAGTACGTTTTTGGCCCACCCTCCCCTTTTTTTTTTCTTTATGATCACTACTTTTCTGGAATGCCAGCGCTCGGTGAAATGGATGGATTTGTACGGGTGGCCTGCATTTGGTGCGGCGTGCTGGGCGTTCTTATTCCCTGGACATTCCTCCTTTCATCATGCTTTGCGTTGTTCTCTTGATCACTCGGGCCAAGGTTTTTTCGGTTTGGTTGCAACGTGGCATCTGTTTTCAGTGTTGTATTTTCACATATGTCTTGTGTCTCTTACGCATACGTATAAGTTTTTGTTTTGGCGCTCTGATCGTGTGAAAAACGTTTGCTTTTTTTTTCTTTCATTTAGCTCGACAATGTTAACGGCTGATGGTTCATTTTTTTATGGCTTCTTTTTTTTTGTCTTCTAAATTTTCTTTGACATTTAAACCCTTTGATAAGGCTATTTACAGTGACGCCATCAAGAAGTAGACAATGCCAAGATCTCCTTTAAAAGAAGTGCAATACATGGTTTCACAATAGGAGTTACTGCGCGGAGTGTACTGCTGCAGTACTCATATGAGCTTACAGCCTTGAAAATCTTTCCGCCACCCTGTCGCATCAATGTGTGCGCAGGTGAGGAAAGTCACATAGCGATGTACTTTTTCTTTCTTCAATAGGAATGACCTCTTTAAAGAAGGATGGCAGGGAAATGAGGGTGTATGTTTAGGCCACGATCTTGGGCCACCATCATAGTTATTTTTTTTGTTCAGCTACTGCTCTAACAAAGATCGATGAAGCGGTATCGAGGAGCTATGGCATACGCATTTTTTTTTCCTTACCATGCGGTTGGTCAACTGACTTTCAGTAAAATTCCTTCTGGTCACATTTACAGCGGCCGATGCGGATGTGAGAGCATGTGTGTCGTGAAGAGGTACGAGCCCCTGCGGACAGGTAGCAGTGCGTCATCACTCCTGTATTTGATTAAATTAGTTTACATTTTCGTCGATCAGGATGAGAATTCGAGTGCCATGTTTTACCTGTTCTTCTTAAAAAACAAAAAAAAAGAGTCATGGGTGTGTTCTCTATTTGAACTTTACATTGCTTACTTCTACGGATGGAATCAGCCTGTTCCGAAAACCGCGTTAGCGCGCTTTTCTGGTGACTGCTTTACCGCGGATGTCTGTCGATTCCGGCGACGAGACAGCGTTGCTAGCGTACATGGGGCAAATAATTTTCTTCGAGGAGTAGGTGATCCTGCAGTGTTAGAAGTGCAACAGAACGTTTTCGTTTAGCCTGAGTAAAGGTAACGAAAATCGGAGGTAAAGCAGCAGCAATCTCGCCGTTGGTTCCGGCAGATGGGTCGCTGAAGCATCAATCGCCAGAAAGGCGTCGCTTGACACTGGAAGGGAGAGAAAAAAAAAGGGGGGGGGGGAGGCGTCCGCCACGAAGGTGTGTCCGTTTCCAGGACGTGTCTCACAAGGTAGGCGTCAATACGTAATCTCCAATGAGATTTATACGTTATTTTGCGCAGAAAGTTGAAGAAAAGGAGCACACGTACGGACGACCGTTAGTATAAAAGCTTGAAGTGCTACGTTGCCCCTTTTCTATGTGTTTGATTGTTTGTTTTGATAACGGCTCACAAATTAGCGGGGTGCTTCGCATGTTGCTGCACAAAACGAAAACAACGACGAAGAGCGATTGCATGAAGACGTCTTTGAAACAGGTGTTATGATTCAATTGACTTTCAGCGCTACATAAGTTTATTCAGGCAACCGGACGGATACGCTGCTAGTGGTACTGCCAGATATATCCAATTCTTTCTCCCCCTTCCTCATTCTTGTTAATTTGTTTTATATAATCTGGTTTATCGCATTCTTCTGCAATTTTTCACGTTTTTTCAAAGGAACATTATTATTGTTCCTATCTAATTTCTCTTTATTTTTTTAGCAAGCGTTGTAAAAAATGATCTATTATGAGGTACAGCGTGGCCAATCCCCCATGTGGGTATGAGCCAAGATCTCCTAGGAGACAAGACAAGACAAGACTTTCAGTTTCCTTTTTTTTTTTAACACAAGTTCAGGATACAAGTTCGTGCCCGGCGTCGAATGCGTGAGGCAAAACAACTAAACCTTTCTTTACTAGTGACTTATTCCAGAGGAGAAACAAGTGTGAAGCTCGAATTCTTTTCGTAAAATTATCTAGATTAAAATAATACGTAGACGCAAGTCCCACTATTGAAAACCCTTGGTGATGATTTAAAAAAAATGAAAGCACAGACATGCGTGGATATCATGTGTCTCATTCACGTGCATCACTGCAAATATCCTGCTCAACGGTGTTGGCTACGTTTCTGTACGGAACTTATTTACGCTAGCTGAGTCAACTTGTGACCAAAAGAGCTAGAGCGAGATACATTGTTCATTGGATTATTTGAGGCTTCTGCATAGTCACCGTGACTCGTCTTGCATGACCCTGTGTTGAACGTACTACGATGTTCAACGGGGCGGCTCGGCGCGTCTCGTTCCAGAAACAATGTCAAAAGTAGCACTTAATTTCCTTGTGTGGAAATGAATACCACCAAAAACTAATTGCACAGACATTTGGGATATGTGTTTATATTATTTTTATATCAAAATGAGACATGACCGAAATGAGACATGACCGAATGAGACATGGCCACTGCGATGAGCGCCAACACGGCAACAAAAATCGCAAGTGCGGGAAAGAACAGTGCGGAAAGAAAAGTATAGGGCTAAACAAGACAGGCGCTCTTTGCAACCTGTTCTTTCCATGCTCTTTCTTTCTTTTTCTTTGCTCAACAACTCGACGATAATACACCAAATGGCCCAACAGTCAACTGTTCAGAACACTGCAGTTCAGAGAAATAAAGAACGTGCCTGTAGACTCAAGAACCCACAGGACGGGGAACAACTCCCGAGAAATGTTACAGCGGACACATTCGCAGCGGCTACAGGCGTAGTGCTTAACGTACTAACTCCTAACTATGAGTAGTGCGATAGTGTGATGGGGAAAAGCAACTCATTCAGACCGGAAGTGTATCCAACAAGGTAGGCTTTGGAAATTGGAAAACAAACAAACAAGACCAGTGCTGAACAGTCGCGGCATGTGTTTACAGTACACACACCGGGTCTTCGTCTTGCGTTGCACCTTTTTTCACCGTCAGGTACGTTTGGCGCTTCTTACTCTTTCTTACTCTTCTTTTATAAAAGGATTTCTACTTTTCTGTATTCCTTTAAACGCCGATACGTGTTACATGAAGGGCCACACAATACAGCGACTCTTCTTTTCTACTACCCCGCCCTTTCTATACTCTTTCTTTCTCGACAGTTGTTTGTACTAATACTATTTTGTCTTGATTTATTTGTTTACCGCTTCCTATTTCTTCATCTTCTTTTTCTTCTTTGAGTTTCTTTTTTAAACCAGAATTTTTATATCCAACGTGTGTCAGTACTCTTTCTTTCTTTCCTTCCTTCGTTCTTTTCTTTTTTCTTTCTTTCTTTTGTTGATTCTCTCTCACCCTTTCTTTCAACTTCTATTCTTCTCACTCTCTTCTTTCCTTTTTCTTTCTTCATTTCATCCTTTCTCTTTTTCTTTTTCTGCCAGTCATTCCTTGCTTCCATCTTTTTTTCATGTATCGCGTACGACACAGCGCCCGTCTCGTCCGAGTGTAGTTACCGCAGCTGCGCTAGCAGGCGGCTCTGTTTTTTTCAGCTGCAGTCGGCCCGACTCGCGAGTGCCTCGACCACTCGTCTTGTTCGACGTTCGAGGATGACGAAGACAAGCCGAACACGACGTGCACGATCATCGCGACCAGCAGCAACTACTAGCGCCTTCGTAACTTGAGCAGAAATATCCACGGTACCTTCTATTCGAGATACGCGTAATAGAATTCCACCCCGGCCGTTCCTTGTTTTTTTTTTCTTTTTTTGCGCGGATTTATCAACAAAGGAAATCGTCCGACTCCGTTTTTCGCTGTGTGTATATAACCACTCGAAACCTGAGCGCTTCTGGAGTTAATTTGACTTGGGAGTGCACGTGGCAGTCGGACGTGACGTTTGATTCCTTCCGTTCGGGTTCGCACGCTTCGGCGCCGTGTGGAATCGGACATTGATTGTGTCGGAAGGCCTCGTTGCGAAACGACATTCTTAAAACCCGGACTGTAATATGAGCGACACTTCCATTCGATCCGCGAGCCGCTCCTGCGCACGACACGTCGCCTAGTTGGCGCCGAAGGAGGGCGAAGAGGGAGCAGCGCGCTGACACGCGTACTATTTTGGAGAAAATATATATATATATATATATATACCAAAAACAAAAGTGATGCTGGGTCCGGGAAATATTATTCGTATAGGAAAGAAGACGCACGTACGAAGTTATTTTATTTGACGTTTCGGCCGTGGGTCCGGCCTTCATCAGAATACAGTTTATGGCACGAGTGCTGTTTATATACATGTGCATATCAGTAAGATACAAATGTCAAAACCGACATGAAAGGCTCTATATGGGCATATATATATATATATATATATATATATATGCAAGTCACACAATATAAAGAGCACCTAATCTACGAGTAAAAAGATATTGCTTCCATGCGCAAGCACGTTGTTTACAAATAAAAGATGAAACGCATAAAAGATAAAGCACATAACATGAAGAGTAGTCCGACCGGTAAAAGCAAGAGAAGAAAAAAACTATAAAATACTAATAAAAATGACAAAGACGTTACAAAGCTGCTACGTAATCAACGGATACAGACAATGTAGTGCGACTTGCTGAGCAAAGTTGAAAAAAGTTGGACAGGGTGATACAAGTTACGCAGATAAGCAACTAAGTTTTCCTACGTTTTCATTCAGACCAGATGCGACGGCGTTGAACTTATAGATGAGGAATGATTCACGGGCTTCTCTATCATAATTTGTGCGGAAACCAGATTCTAGTAATGTGACTTGTAGGTTTTCAAAAGAGTGGCCAGGGAGGTGCACGTGTCTTGAAATGGGCAAGTGGGGCAAGGTGTTAGCATGAGATTTATGGTTGTTAAAACGCAAGTCTAAAAGGCCCTTCTGTTTGACCAATGTACTGTATTTCACATAGCGCACATTCTATCATGTATATCACGTTCTTAGAATCGCAGTCAAGATTGCCTTTGATTTTTAAGGAAAAGTTGGAACCAGTACTGGTGACCTGTTGGCATGTGCGCATGTAAGGGCATACTTTGCATCGCGGTTTTTGGCAAGGATGGCACCCGATCGTGTCAGGACTGTTTGCTTTCGATGATGATGACGATGAGAGTATGTCTCGAATAGTTTTAGCTTTGCGATACACTGCTTTAGGTGGTTCGGTGAAAATGTTTCTTAAGCGTTCACTTTGCATTAGAATATTGTGGTGCTTTCTCAGCACATTCGAAACACGCGGAACTGACGCAGAATGGGTAAGGACTAAGTTTGTCTGCGGTGAGGGAGTCGAGTTTTTAGCAGCGCACAACAGCGTTCTACGATTATGCATGTCGGCACGTTTTATTGCGTCATCAATTAATTGCGGCGGATATTTTTGTTTGACTAGAGCATCCTTTAGTGTTCTGCAATTTTTTTGAAACTCTGATTGCTCTGTGCAGATTCTTTTAAAGCGTAAGGCCTGACTGTAAGGGATGCTAGTTTTGCAATGTTTCACGTGGCTACTGTCAAAGTGCAAATACTGTTGCCGGTCTGTAGGCTTCCTGTATAGAGCAGTGGATAGCTTATCATTTACAATTGAAATGCTTACATCAAGAAAACTAAGAGTTGATGTGGAATAGGTATGAGAAAATGATATTGATGGATGGGCATCATTAAAGTCAGATATGAAGGAAAGCAACTCCTGTTCACTATGCGGCCAAATAAGGAAAATGTCATCAATGTAACGTTTATAATAAAAAGGTTTCAGCGCGCGGGTTTGCAAAAATTCACTTTCAAGCTGGCCCATGAATATATTGGCGTAGTTGGGTCCAATACGCGTACCCATTGACGTGCCGCTAACTTGAACATAGTGTTGCCCTTCAAATTGAAAGTTATTTAGCTCTAAAATGAGCCTGAGCAATACTGCTAATGTGTTGCTGTCGATAAATTTACCCGGTGATGCTGCTTCATAGGACCTGGCGACTGCCGCTATTCCGTCTACATGCGGAATGTTGGTGTATAAAGACGCTACGTCTAGCGAGACCAAAAAGGAACCTTGAGGAACAATCAGATCAATTATACCAGAAACAAAGTCGGTAGTGTCCCTTACGTAAGATGGAAGCGATGCTGGGATACTGCTGATCAGAGAATCGACATAGCTGGACAATTTTTCTGTGACAGTACCTATACCTGAAATAATGGGACGGCCGGGGTTGTTTATCTTGTGTATTTTAGGCAAAAGGTAAAAACGACCAGGAACAGGACTTAGGGGAATAAGAGAATGAATCGCATTGTCAGGCATCTTTTTGTTTTCCCGAAGCTCTAGCAAAGTGCTCTGGACAAGAGATTTAAATTGTTCAGTGGGGTCGTGATCCAGACGCTTGTAAAAACTCGTGTCTGCGAGCTGTCTTTGGGCCTCTGCTTCATAATCAGACTTGTTCATTACGACAACAGCCCCACCTTTGTCTGCAGGCTTGATGACGATGTCATTGCGACAGGACAAGGCATTTAATGCTTTAATTTCACTGGTGGTTAGGTTACGGCGAAACGGCGTTTGCTTTCGATACGACTGTAGTACGTCTCGTTGTACAGCTTTGATATACATATCTAAGCACCTGTCTCGTTGTGAGGGAGGTACCCAACGTTTTCCAGAACGGTAATGCGTTGGTGGAACTATTTGTATTTTGCCGGTCATGAAAAAACTCGCGCAAGCGTAAGTTGCGGGCAAAATTATCCAAGTCTTTCAGTAATTGAAATTCACTGTGTCCGCCTGTGGCAGGACAGAAATTAAGACCGCGGCACAGAACACTGCGCTCCTCAGCAGTTAGTACAATGTCCGAAATATTTACTATATTGTTCTGCTCCTTGACGATATGTTTGTTAATGGAAGGTGACAAAGAAGTATCGGGGTAAGCTTGTACCGGATTCGTTAGCAAAGGGACGTAATTGCATGCATTGTTCTGGCTAGGGCACCAAACACCGTCACGCGACATTTTCTTGACTTTCAATGCGTAAATTTCACGATGCTTCTTATATGCGAATGCCTCTAGTGCGGCGGATTCATTATACGAGAGGTTTAAATTTGCCGACATTTGATTTTGTTGGTGCAAGATATTTTTGCTTGAAGAACGATAATGATCAAGGGTAACTCGGGTGAGTTGTAGTGAAGCATTTCTTAATATGTCGTCCCACCTATCTATATTTTGCTGAGACATGTTAGATAGGGCTGGTTTCACAATGATACGTAGACCCTTAGGTGCAACAGATGCGGTTAAGTAGGTGTTCAAAGTATCTACATGTAGGTCGTGGCGAACACGTTTTTCTACAACTTTCCGTAACCTTAAAAATTCTTTTGAACAGAGGCAGGAAGTGTTTTTACCGGGTGACAAAGTCTGTAGTCAATCAGCAGGTCCCTGTCGCACGGTTTGGGTATGGCTGCGAAGCTTGTAGCGGTGACCACTGGCTGAGGGATCTGGAGGGTCCTTTGCTGAATGCGAAGGTCCAATTGACGAACCTCTCGTAGCGGAGTCTGTCGGGCAACTTTTGGAAGAAACCTTGTTGCGATAGTCCTGCGTCACTCGCTCGTGGGGCGATGGTGGCTTCTGAGGGGAAGCACAACTTCTTGTTTGGCCAGTCACCAGTGCTGTGTCAGACGACTCGCGCACAACGGTAGGCCTCCTTGCGTGATGCTGAGGGGGATCGGTGGGCACACTGTCCAACCAGGAGTGGGACCTAGCGCTGGATGGCTTGTAACAAATGTGCCGAATATGGCTCGCCATGAGCGAAACCCCTTCAAAATTAGGATGCAAGCCATCAGCGGCCAGTACGCGGTGCGAAGGCAACCATTCGAAGCCGTGATCCAGGAAAGATACCAGTCGAGAGCGGCGACACAAATTCTTTAGCAGAGCGTTGAAATAACACGCTTCACGGTTGAAGCAACGTACGAAAGTTTCACTGGGGTGCCATCGTCGGCGGTTTCTGGTCCTTGGTTGATAACCTTACAGTAGCTTTCGACAGCTACTGTAAGGTTATCAACCATATTGCCAAGGAACGACCTGAAGTCACCTTGATCTAT
This sequence comes from Rhipicephalus microplus, assembly GCF_013339725.1. Taxonomy (NCBI): domain Eukaryota; kingdom Metazoa; phylum Arthropoda; class Arachnida; order Ixodida; family Ixodidae; genus Rhipicephalus; species Rhipicephalus microplus. The sequence goes on from NC_051170.1 coordinate 12,770,810, forward strand.
GCCACCCTCATCCTACCAAGGACCAGAAACCGCCGACGATGGCACCCCAGTGAAACTTTCGTACGTTGCTTCAACCGTGAAGCGTGTTATTTCAACGCTCTGCTAAAGAATTTGTGTCGCCGCTCTCGACTGGTATCTTTCCTGGATCACGGCTTCGAATGGTTGCCTTCGCACCGCGTACTGGCCGCTGATGGCTTGCATCCTAATTTTGAAGGGGTTTCGCTCATGGCGAGCCATATTCGGCACATTTGTTACAAGCCATCCAGCGCTAGGTCCCACTCCTGGTTGGACAGTGTGCCCACCGATCCCCCTCAGCATCACGCAAGGAGGCCTACCGTTGTGCGCGAGTCGTCTGACACAGCACTGGTGACTGGCCAAACAAGAAGTTGTGCTTCCCCTCAGAAGCCACCATCGCCCCACGAGCGAGTGACGCAGGACTATCGCAACAAGGTTTCTTCCAAAAGTTGCCCGACAGACTCCGCTACGAGAGGTTCGTCAATTGGACCTTCGCATTCAGCAAAGGACCCTCCAGATCCCTCAGCCAGTGGTCACCGCTACAAGCTTCGCAGCCATACCCAAACCGTGCGACAGGGACCTGCTGATTGACTACAGACTTTGTCACCCGGTAAAAACACTTCCTGCCTCTGTTCAAAAGAATTTTTAAGGTTACGGAAAGTTGTAGAAAAACGTGTTCGCCACGACCTACATGTAGATACTTTGAACACCTACTTAACCGCAGTCTGTTGCACCTAAGGGTCTACGTATCATTGTGAAACCAGCCCTATCTAACATGTCTCAGCAAAATATAGATAGGTGGGACGACATATTAAGAAATGCTTCACTACAACTCACCCGAGTTACCCTTGATCATTATCGTTCTTCAAGCAAAAATATCTTGCACCAACAAAATCAAATGTCAGGCAAATTTAAACCTCTCGTCTAATGAATCCGCCGCACTAGAGGCATTCGCATATAAAAGCATCGTGAAATTTACGCATTGAAAGTCAAGAAAATGTCGCGTGACGGTGTTTGGTGCCCTAGCCAGAACAATGCATGCAATTACGTCCCTTTGCTAACGAATCCGGTACAAGCTTACCCCGATACTTCTTTGTCACCTTCCATTAACAAACATATCGTCAAGGAGCAGAACAATATAGTAAATATTTCGGACATTGTACTAACTGCTGAGGAGCGCAGTGTTCTGTGCCGCGGTCTTAATTTCTGTCCTGCCACAGGCGGACACAGTGAATTTCAATTACTGAAAGACTTGGATAATTTTGCCCGCAACTTACGCTTGCGCGAGTTTTTTCATGACCGGCAAAATACAAATAGTTCCACCAACGCATTACGTTCTGGAAAACGTTGGGTACCTCCCTCACAACGAGACAGGTGCTTAGATATGTATATCAAAGCTGTACAACGAGACGTACTACAGTCGTATCGAAAGCAAACGCCGTTTCGCCGTAACCTAACCACCAGTGAAATTAAAGCATTAAATGCCTTGTCCTGTCGCAATGACATCGTCATCAAGCCTGCAGACAAAGGTGGGGCTGTTGTCGTAATGAACAAGTCTGATTATGAAGCAGAGGCCCAAAGACAGCTCGCAGACACGAGTTTTTACAAGCGTCTGGATCACGACCCCACTGAACAATTTAAATCTCTTGTCCAGAGCACTTTGCTAGAGCTTCGGGAAAACAAAAAGATGCCTGACAATGCGATTCATTCTCTTATTCCCCTAAGTCCTGTTCCTGGTCGTTTTTACCTTTTGCCTAAAATACACAAGATAAACAACCCCGGCCGTCCCATTATTTCAGGTATAGGTACTGTCACAGAAAAATTGTCCAGCTATGTCGATTCTCTGATCAGCAGTATCCCAGCATCGCTTCCATCTTACGTAAGGGACACTACCGACTTTGTTTCTGGTATAATTGATCTGATTGTTCCTCAAGGTTCCTTTTTGGTCTCGCTAGACGTAGCGTCTTTATACACCAACATTCCGCATGTAGACGGAATAGCGGCAGTCGCCAGGTCCTATGAAGCAGCATCACCGGGTAAATTTATCGACAGCAACACATTAGCAGTATTGCTCAGGCTCATTTTAGAGCTAAATAACTTTCAATTTGAAGGGCAACACTATGTTCAAGTTAGCGGCACGTCAATGGGTACGCGTATTGGACCCAACTACGCCAATATATTCATGGGCCAGCTTGAAAGTGAATTTTTGCAAACCCGCGCGCTGAAACCTTTTTATTATAAACGTTACATTGATGACATTTTCCTTATTTGGCCGCATAGTGAACAGGAGTTGCTTTCCTTCATATCTGACTTTAATGATGCCCATCCATCAATATCATTTTCTCATACCTATTCCACATCAACTCTTAGTTTTCTTGATGTAAGCATTTCAATTGTAAATGATAAGCTATCCACTGCTCTATACAGGAAGCCTACAGACCGGCAACAGTATTTGCACTTTGACAGTAGCCACGTGAAACATTGCAAAACTAGCATCCCTTACAGTCAGGCCTTACGCTTTAAAAGGATCTTCTCAGAGCAATCAGAGTTTCAAAAATATTGCAGAACACTAAAGAATGCTTTAGTCAAACAAAATATCCGCCGCAATTAATTGATGACGCAATAAAACGTGCCGACATGCATAATCGTAGAACGCTGTTGTGCGCTGCTAAAAACTCGACTCCCTCACCGCAGACAAACTTAGTCCTTACCCATTCTGCGTCAGTTCCGCGTGTTTCGAATGTGCTGAGAAAGCACCACAATATTCTAATGCAAAGTGAACGCTTAAGAAACATTTTCACCGAACCACCTAAAGCAGTGTATCGCAAAGCTAAAACTATTCGAGACATACTCTCATCGTCATCATCATCGAAAGCAAACAGTCCTGACACGATCGGGTGCCATCCTTGCCAAAAACCGCGATGCAAAGTATGCCCTTACATGCGCACATGCCAACAGGTCACCAGTACTGGTTCCAACTTTTCCTTAAAAATCAAAGGCAATCTTGACTGCGATTCTAAGAACGTGATATACATGATAGAATGTGCGCTATGTGAAATACAGTACATTGGTCAAACAGAAGGGCCTTTTAGATTGCGTTTTAACAACCATAAATCTCATGCTAACACCTTGCCCCACTTGCCCATTTCAAGACACGTGCACCTCCCTGGCCACTCTTTTGAAAACCTACAAGTCACATTACTAGAATCTGGTTTCCGCACAAATTATGATAGAGAAGCCCGTGAATCATTCCTCATCTATAAGTTCAACGCCGTCGCATCTGGTCTGAATGAAAACGTAGGAAAACTTAGTTGCTTATCTGCGTAACTTGTATCACCCTGTCCAACTTTTTTCAACTTTGCTCAGCAAGTCGCACTACATTGTCTGTATCCGTTGATTACGTAGCAGCTTTGTAACGTCTTTGTCATTTTTATTAGTATTTTATAGTTTTTTTCTTCTCTTGCTTTTACCGGTCGGACTACTCTTCATGTTATGTGCTTTATCTTTTATGCGTTTCATCTTTTA